>SNQJ01S0023254.1:13723-26394 GCA_010110895.2 Picea sitchensis | reverse complement strand
ATTTAATTGAATGTTTATTGAATATGTAAATTATATTGCATACAAATATCTAGAAGCATTAATTACCTTCTTGACTTCGATAGATGGTGGGTGTGATGAATTAAATGAGCATGGTGGGGTGTCATGTACATTTTGGGGAAAATGATCAAATAACATTTATTAGCTAGCATGAGTATAAAGTCTTTTTATTTTATTTATTGTTGTTTAATGCAAGTCATTTGTATTTAGTTTTATTTTAATATTTTTCCCAAAATATCTAGATAAGGGAGGTTGATGGATAATAATGAGGGGGTTGAGGGGACTTGGGGAAGTGTGTATGGAAACTTGATAAATAGGGAGAAGAAGTAGAGAGGAGGGGAGAGGTTTTGAGCATGATGAGAGGTTGTGAAATTTTTGGAAGATATAATTCTTGTGATAGTTTTCTTGAGCATTGGTGCTTTGGTGTTCTTGGAGTCACGGGCACGGAGGAAAAGGTTTCTTGGAGCTAGGAAGCCGGCTAGGCTCCTAGTTGGTAGGGAGGATTCTGTTGTTTCACTCTAGGAAAGCAGGAAAATAATGCTTGGAAGTGCCCAGGACTACATTACAACCGATGAGCTTCGACAAGATACGGAAGAGGTATTTTTCGATGGTATTTGGTTATTGATATTTTGTATATACTTTTGTTTTAAGTTCTAAATCATAGAGTTAACATATTACTTATTTCATCATGTTATCTAGATTTATCATTGAACAAATATAGAAGAATAGTGTAAATGAAAATCAATGAAATTATGCTAAAACAAAGTTGTTATTGTGTATGTATAAAATGAAATATTAATTGTTTAATATCCTGGATGGGTGCTACAGAATCCAATAAAATTTGTATACATGGTGAAAGTAAGTCTACAATGTGAAGTAGGGAGTTGTCTTTTTTTTCCAATTCTATTGAACAATGTATCTAATATATTTGAAATCTAGTTTATATTCTTAGAGCAGTTCGTGGACTTGAGCATAAAGATTGCCCTTCAAAGCTCCATATGCTAGTCAAACCTTGAGAAGAGATTGTAGGAGTAAACACTAGCATTGTAGACTCTAGAGAATGAAAAAATGATATACCTAAATGAAATATTTGTTAAAATAAAACTTCTATTAAAAGAAAGAGTAGAGAAAATGCAATAAATCCATTGAAATAAATAAATAAAATGAAAAACAAACTATAACAATCTCTTCAAACTTTGAACTTCAAACATATAGCTCATTGTTGTATCGTTGAGAATCAAACCCTTGTATTCTTGTATAATCACCTGTAAAATGTTCTAAAATATTTTAAAATATTTTCAAACAATATCTAGTAATCTTTCTAGTTTTTTTTTTTTAGCAATCATTCATTCATGGGTAGTAGATTGCCTATGTTTCTAGAACTTTCCTAGTAATGTGTATACTAGTTGGCCAAACTCATTTTATATTAATGTTTTTTGATGTAACTAGTTGGCCAAACTCATTTTATATTAATGTTTTTTGATGTAACATATGTTACAACATTTAAACCCAAGTGAGAAGTTTATATTATGCACCATATTTAGAGGTTGATGAAATAGAACATTATTTTTATATTAAATGTCACTTTGTTGCTAATATTAAATTAATACTAAATTTTAAAGTACCTTTGCATTTTCAGCAAACAAATACTTGCAACATAAGAACATTGTCAAATTACTTATTCTTTCAAAATAGGAAAGAAAATAAAGTTTTTACAATAGAGAATAAAGAAATATAAATGAAATAACCCAATTGATCCTTAATCCAAAACCACCACTTTAAATAAGAAGCATTGTTGTAGAATGCATCAAGCGTTTTGAAAAATCACTTTCAACAATTTTGGTTATAGATTACCAAAAAATACATGCACAAATGAGACAAACCTTGGGTAAGCGTCTAGCCCTTTCATAATAATAATAATAATAATCTATTTTTAAGGTCACGGTCAAGGGATTCCCTTCGTCCAACGATTTGACTGGTAAAGTCTACGAAGGTATACATACCCTACCCCCCTTTGGATTTGAACCTGTGATCTCTTAAGAGGAAACACATGTTCTTAACCATTAGGCCCACTCAGGCTGTATACTAACTTATTAATCAATTTTATTTTAAAATCAAGGATACCATCTCTCCATTAACTTAAAAATGGGCATGAAACCTATCTTTTATAAAAATACCTACATTTCCAATTTCTCATCACACAAAAATTCTTTAATTTTCACACTATCGATAAAACAAATTATTTAAAGTGTGTTCCCTGGTTTCAAAAGTTTTGACGAATATAATACTTAACATTAAACCATTAGTGTTATCAAAATCATTTTCATAATTGTAACACTCGTGATATTGAATAAACCATCGTCATAACATCAATATGTAAATAATGTAAGGTTCGGGGTTACTTTTAATGCTAGGAATAAAAGTTAAATCAAAGAGAATTTAAATGATGTTTGCATTTCAAACAACCAATCTTCACTCTCATTTCCAACGGATATTCAACCATAATATGCCTAAGTCAGTTTAAGATAACTTTTGTAAAAAAAAATTGCAACGACATGTTGATAATAACTTTTGTAGAAGTTTACTAAACCAATTAAATTAACCAAGTCAACTTAAGATAACTTTTGGAAAAAAAAAAATTGCAACGACATGTAGATAATAACTTTTGTATAAGTGTACTAAACCAATTAAATTAACCATTATATAAATCATAGATTGCAAAAATAATAAATGATAAAGAAAATTAAAAACATTATAAATAACAAAAATAACATTTCTCAAAAATGAAAAACAATAAATAACAAAAAAATTAAAAAAACTATAAATAATAAAAATAACATTTCTCAAAATGAGTGAATAGTTTAATTGTTTTAGGTTTTATGGGTATATATTTTAGGGATATTTATGAAAAATTTGATGAGAAATTGTTGGATTTATAGATTTAATAATTAATTTAATAAAATCTGAGTGTCCTAAATTTTTTTAAATACCTTAAATCTATTTCTACATCAAAAATACAATTTAAATAACAAAAAAAAATGTGATTTCATATAAATTTATGTTACAAGATTCAAACTAAAAAAAATACATATAACATGTCTCCAATAAAATATAGTCCAAATAATATTAAAAAAGGCAACAAATAAGCGCACTCTTGAATGCCTCAAATAAAATGTATTCCAAATAATACTGAAATAATACTGAAAAGGGCCACAAATAGGTGCACTCTTGGATGCCTCCAATAAAATGTAGCCCAAATAATACTGAAAAGGGCACAAATAGGTGCACTCTTGGATAGTAGCATTAGTATTATAGATATTAAGACTACAGAATAGATGGATGCAACACCAACAAAATAGACAGGGCATAGGTTTTCTTAGTATTCATAGTCTGCCTCAGTAACTTTCTAAAAGCCTCGGACAATATTCAATAATGCTGTAATACAAGAACCTGAGCCAACAACTTGAACTGCGTGAATTTCCTGCTTCACACAAAGCTCGCTCGCAGGGCCCTTTGACGCGCTTCAGCATCAGTTCTCCAAGTTGCCCAAACTCGTCCTGTTTAATAAAACCTCCAACGTGATTCCTTCTTATCCATTAAACATTTTCAATATTGAGAGGTGCCTCGAGTTTGTCACTCAATACTTTCTTCAATTTCAATTTCTCGCAGGTAGCCCGCAATCTTTGACTGTCTCGAACATTATACGGCACGTCTATCTCGTACTGTTCCTTGAATTTTTCAACCAAAAACCTGAAAAGAATCTCGTCGGAAACCCTTCCACCCAGAGATCTGTCAAAAGTATGGGCCAGGATCTTCAGCAAAAACCTGAAAAGAATCTCGTCGGAAACCCTTCCACCCAGAGATCTGTCAAAAGTATGGGCCAGGATCTTCAGCTGGCCCCTTTTATATGCAACAACACACACCTGCATGCTGGCATGCCCGATATCATGATAATGTTGCAGGCAGATAAATTGGTGCTGGGTCCTCTCTGCAGCAAGCTCGGGCCCAATTGAAGCCTGAGCAACGAAACCCTTTCGCTGAGCATAGCAAAGGTAGCTTTTTAGGAAGGAAGAAGGTAGAAAGCTGAGGTTTCATAGCCATAACTATGTGTTTCCTCCTATAAAGTGAGATGTTCAAATTTAAAGAAGGTAACTGTAAATTTTAATAGTCAAATCTTTGTGTCAAGGGGTCTTTTGTCCCATAAACACAAGAAAGTCTCATACATCAATTTGATGTGAGTTGACCATAACTTTAAAATTAAATTATTTTTATTAAAAGTGATATATTTATTATAAATTTTCACCCACTTGACAACACAACTATGCCTATATCTACATTTATTAATTTTTAACATATAAACGTGACATGTTTTAAAAATTTGAATTACTTATTATTTTTTATATATTTTATACTTTTTTTTCCTCATAAAAAGAGTAATTTTATTCATTTGGAGAGACAAAATTATGTTTTGTAGGTGCTTCTAGGAGCACAACATCCCTAGTGTGTGTATGTTGGACAAAAAAAAATAGGTCTTGGACCATGGCCCGAAAAGTGGCCACATAAGAGGCTTTTTAAGAGCAAAGATTCCTTTGTAGGATAGAAAGCCTATAATTACATCACCCATAACAAGATGGGAAATAGATTGTAAATTAAGTAGAATTATATGTGCATGTAGAAGGAGCTTTAGAAAAGAGCATAAATGTACGCTGATAATCTATTTGCAACTGCCTGATAATTGCACTGTAGTGGCACATCATCTGTTGAATGTTGCTTATAATTGTTGTAAACACAAATTTAAGTATGATGAGTAACACACTGTGACCATAATGCGCCGATCATGTAATTGTATGAGAAGGGAGAGAAGAAAACTTCATTCCTGTGTTTGTCCCAGAATCTCTATAAAAGGTCGGTGATAAAAAGCATGTGTTTCTTCCCCATTGTACTCTGTGATGTGCCACTGACCCAGAGATAGTTGTGGTCCTGCTTTTGACAGGGCGTTCGCTACCACGTTCATATTCCTGTAGACATGGGAGATAACCATTGAATCAAATTCCTCCAACAAACGAAAGATGTCCTCCAAAATAGGAAAAAGAAAAATATTGTGGCACTGCTGAAGCTTTCTTGCCCAGTTGATGACATTCATAGAATCACCATAGATTTGGATGTGAAGAATTTCCTTCTCTTTGGCAAATAAAAGTAGTAGTTTCAGTGTCAGTAGTTCTACAAAGTTATTTGTACCCTGTCCCAATCCCAATTTTAAATGAAAAGAGTGGTTTTTAGTTAGATGAAGAACTATTCCTCCCCCGCAAGTGTGATTCTGGGAGGCCCCATCGAAGTATGCCCAGGGCTTGGAATTGTCGACGACCTCCGTTTGTTTCAGCTGCAAAGATGAACCTTCTTTTAACTGTGGAAAATGTGATAGGATGGACAAACTTTGGGCTGCAATTCTCTCTGGAACAGAGGCTTTGCCAATGAAAATCACCGTGTTCCGAGCCAGCCAAATGCCCCAACTGATAATGAGGGAGAGAGCTTTTAACTCCTTAAACCTTGGATTGTAGATCCAATCCTTCCAAGCATGTTCCAAAATGTTTCTTCCCCAGATACAATTCCGCCTGAGGCTTGCAGAGGTTTCGGTCCAAACTCTCTTTGTAAAGGGACAAGAAATGAGCATATGGAATGTAGTTTCATTGTCATTTTGACAAAGAGGACGCCGGGTCCTTCAAAGTGACGCTTTCTCAGATTTTCTCAAGTTGGATTTTTTTCATTTAGAGTCACCCATAAGAAGATTTTGACTTTTTGCGGACATTTTAACTTCCATAATCCCCTCCACCACCAACTAGGATTTTGCTGAAGAAGGTCCATATTCAAGGCTATGTATCCGAGTTTTGGGTTGTAAGACCCTGATAGATCCTTTTGCCATACCAACTCATCCTCCTTATCCGAGAGTCTAATATGGCCTATCTGGAGTGTTGTGATATATTTTTCAAATAGTGTTGTTGAAGCTCCAATTAACCCCAGAGAAGCACCACTTTTCCATCCTTGATTCTAGAGGGTAGTTGTGTTGGGGTTAGAGAGGTGGGAGAGAAGGGAAATATTCTGCCTATGGCGTTGATTAATTAATTCCTTCGGTAGAATGTGATATTTTCCACTCCCAAGCCAGGGATCAACACCTATACAAAAGTGATTTCCTTTACCTACCTTCCAGGACAGGCCTTCCCCCACTACTGGAAAGGAGGAGATCAAGGCTTTCCAAAAGATCAAGCATTGTCAGAATGACTTGTTTGGAGATCGAATCCAGTCGTGTACTGTATTTGGTAAAATGTGTTCTTGAGTAACTACCATTGACCACAGATTGTCACCTGAAATAAGGTGCCAACCAGTTTTTGCCACCAAAGCCTTGGAAAACAAAAATATAATTTTGAATCCCATCCTCCCAAAGCTTTTGGTTGTGCAAGAGGGTCCCATTTTTCCCATGGCTGAGTCAAATTATCCACGGAACCCGACCAGATAAAGCGGCAACAAGACCTTCTAATTTTTTCTAGCACTCCCTTTGGAATCCAGGCCAGTGGGATCCAATAGACTGGGATGGCTTCCAGAACAACTTTGGTCAGAGTGAGTCTGCTTGCATTAGATAACCACCTGAAGCTCCAACCAGTTAACCTTTTTTCCAATTTTGATAGCAGCCATTTCCAGTCTTCTTTGCGATAGTTGTTCGGCTTCAGATGAAACCCCAAATATTTTAGGCCTCCCGAGATGTCCTAGACTATGAAAGGAAAGAGACTTCAATATGTATCCACTTCCTCTCTTTCCATCTCTAAGAAGGAGAGGGTAGATTTTTGGATATTTATTTGCATCCCTGTAGCCGAACAAAAAAGGGATAGAATTTGTGCTAGAACATCTGCATCCCGAACCCAACCACTGCAAAAGATGAGGACATCATCCACAAATAAGAGATGTGTGATCCTCAGCCCAGAGGCTATTTGGATTCCTTGGAAGTCCCCAATTCTTACTGCATTAGCAATAACCCTACTCAAACCTTCAACCAACGGGAGGAAAAGGAGTGGAGATCGTGAACATCCTTGACGCAAACTTTTTTCAAAGATATTATTTTATACTTACATATATATATATATGTTTTAAAAAATTTAAATTTCTTATTATTGTTTATTTATNCTCTTTCCATCTCTAAGAAGGAGAGGGTAGATTTTTGGATATTTATTTGCATCCCTGTAGCCGAACAAAAAAGGGATAGTATTTGTGCTAGAACATCTGCATCCCGAACCCAACCACTGCAAAAGATGAGGACATCATCCACATATAAGAGATGTGTGATCCTCAGCCCAGAGGCTATTTGGATTCCTTGGAAGTCCCCAATTCTTACTGCATTAGCAATAACCCTACTCAAACCTTCAACCAACGGGAGGAAAAGGAGTGGAGATCGTGGACATCCTTGACGCAAACTTTTTTCAAAGATATTATTTTATACTTACATATATATATGTTTTAAAAAATTTAAATTTCTTATTATTGTTTATTTATTTTATACTCTCATATATATATATATATATATATATATATATATATGCTCCTCTAGGGATTTATGTTGCATGTAAATACCTTTCCTCACATCATAAAATAAACTTATTTATATTTTTTTTAAATATGGAAATTATTTATATTTTTAAATTATTATATTTAATATGTTATTATTAAGTAATTTTACAAAACTTTATATAATTAAAAAGAAGTAGAGCATAATATAGAATAAACTAAACTACCAAATGAAAAGTGTACTCCCTACTTGATAGGCATTAATAAATGATGTTATAAGATACATTCAATAAGTAAAGTGGAATATAAAATACTCATTTTAATTATTTCAAAGAATTAAAGTTAAAGTCGTAGTTTAAATGTTCTACGAAATGATTTTTTTTCGATAATATTTTTCAGGGATATTTATCCAAAATCCGGTGATAAATTGTTAGATCCGCAGATTTGAATGATTATTTTTGTATAAATTGAGTGTCACGGGAGTTTTTCAGCCTGTTGAATCCATTTCTGCCTTCAGAAATGGATTTTAAACAACAAAATATAGCGATTTCGTGCAAATTTATATCACTGGATTCGAGCGAAAAAAGTCATTTCATAGAACAATTAGACAACGCCAAAGTTAAATGAGTACTTGAATGATTATGAGAGGGATCTAAAGAAATTATATGTTTCCTCTCCTTTGTAAGTGGAATAATAAATAAAACATAATCATATTTTTACTTATTAAAAAGTTCAATATGTAGGTATGGAATAATATGAAGTTGGTTTTTTTAGTTTGATGGGAATATGTAATTTTTTTTTAAATTAAAGAAATAAATATTTATAGAATGGTAGTCTCTTGTCCTATAATAAGGAGGTTTCATACATCAATTTGATGTTTAATTACACCAAAGGTATTCTTTAGAGGAGGTTCCTCTCCCAACCTTCGTTCTCTGTCCAAATCCAATATAAAATTGTCATATGTTAATTAGCATCCGATCAATATGCTATCGCCATGTTTTTTTCTTCACGGAATTGAACTTACGACTGTTCAAATAGGCGGCCCTCCACTGGAAGGAACAAATACAAAGTTTTCATATGTTAATTAGCAATCGGTCAATATGCTATTGCCACGATTTTTTCTCTTCATCAACTCAATATTGGACTGTTCAAATAGGCGGCCCTCCACTGGAAGGAACGAAGACAATTCACTATATAACAGTTCCCCCTTGCCCTCCCTTTGGTCAAAGGAGCAGTTCGTCCTCGTTTAGATACAATGGGAAGGTAGAGCTAATTTTATGTACTTCAAGCTCCATATCAAGTGAGATCTTGTGCTAATTTCACCTTTTGTTCTCGCTATCCTGCATGTTCTAAGCCATGATCAAAATCTATTTTTGTGCAAGGAATGCCAAAGACAAAAAGGTTATCAATGAAGTATTGCATGAGTTCACTTTGGAGAAGAATTGGTTCGCTTGCAATAGAAGGTTATTATCTGAGGGCTAGCGATATAAGCAATAGTTATGGTCAGGACATTCCATCCATCTTTCTTTCCTGCCTTTCCCTGTCTTGTTGTAACACTCTGGTTTTATAGCGACAACATGCATGATTGATCCAACCTTTCCCTATCTTGTTGTAACACTCTGGTTTTATAGCGACAACATGCATGATCGATAGCTTAAGGCAGTCATGCCATCTATTACATCATTCAGAAGTTGAAGTTAATCTCAAGTGAAAAAAATGACCATTTTCACTTCCTCAACAACTTTGTTCAAAAGGTTGCTCAAAACATAGCCTTCAGCCCCAGAGGCAATATCCCCACTGGCCATTGGCTTCACGGACAACCTCAAGTCTACCAAACCGAAGTAAACTGCTCCCAAAGCTAAGGTAGGATTCATCTTTCCACAACAAAATTAGGATTCCTCTTTGCTCAAAATGGGTTAAGCCTCCGCAGAGAGAGCGGAGCCATGAATGCATCTAACCAAACTAGGTTACATGTGGAGCGTTGAATACAACCCAAACTAAGTTACATGTGTGGAGCGTTGAATACAACCCAAACTAGTTTCCTACCATGATTTTTAGTTTAATTTGTTGTTCTAGTTCATCTTTTCAACAAGAATTATTATTATTCCACAACTGGAAGCAACTTAACCTTATAATCAATTAGAAACAATCATAATCACCAGTTGGGAAGCACCTTGCGACTTGTCCTTGTGTCGAGTACGAAAAACAATGTATTCAACCACTAGAAGCAACTTAACTTTAGGATCAATACTAATCAACAGTTGGGTAGTGCCTCGCAACTTTTCCTTAGGCCAACTAGGACAAACGGTGAATGTTTCGATTAATTTGTTGTCCCGGTTCATGCTTTTTCAACAAAGACTTTGGAGAATTATTTGTACTCAACAACTGGAAGCAACTTAATCAACCATTGGGAAGCACCTTGCAACTTGTCCTTAGGCCGAGTAGGACAGACAATGAACGTTTCGATAACTTTTTATGGGCTTTTAAAGTTCTCTTCGATATTAAATTGGTAAATATAATTTTGAATGGCTACAATGGAGATGAAACACGGGAAATTAAAAGGATGTATAAATCCAACTAAACATTGATGGTTTTTTTACTCTGGTAGTGGAGGTTTTTTAAACTTCGAAAGTTAGAACAAAACCATTTTGGTAATAATGTTGCAGAAAAGAGTCTCTTTGTCACTGCAATATTGGCCACTCCCACATTTTTCACTCAATTATTTATATTTCCTAGAACTCGAACATCATTTGACATGATGTGCATTTTCATAAAAAAAATAATTCTACATCAGGTTGTCGAGTCTCAGTTTCAATTATTCAAATTTGCAAAGAAAAAAAAAAGTATTCAAAATTGCAAAGGAAAAAAGAAGAGACTTGAAAGAATAACATCCTACCATTTTTCAATTGGGTTTAGCCCGAGTGATCTATTTTGAGGGGTGTTTCCCCCCACCCAGGTTCAATTCTCGCAAGTGATATGTTGTGCTCTTGATGTTGAGCGTTCAATATTCTGAAAATTATTGACCTCCCCATATTCTCTTGATTTCCAGGTATGAAAGTCAATTCGCTTAGACGACTCTACCGATCTAGTGTCATGATCACCCTACACCCTATCATGATCTTGTTTCAAAGCACAAAGCAAGACAACGAGTCATAATGCCAACACTAAATCATTGAAAAAAAAAAATAGAATTCTCACATGGAATAGTAACCAGAGGCGTTGAGTCGCAAAGGCATAGATTGACAGCTTTAGTGATTGTCGAAACGTGAGACTTAATCAAGGTGGATATCAGTGGCCACCCACCTATTCCAACTGGCTCAAAACAATCTTCTGACAACTTACTATTTTTAGCAATTTTCCGGTTCCTAAACTTTTGGGGGCATTTTGAGGGCCTAAATGAAGATTTTTTGGGATCGGACACCTCAAAGATGGCTTAAGTATCTAATTGAGCCCCCAAAATAAATCTCCTTGATGATACATTTCCAACGAGCTATCATGCGCCCCAAACGAAGATCGTATGCCAAAGTTACGCCCTCGGGAAGTTGATACAACAAACTACCCAAAATGGGGTCGACAAAACTGTTGGCTTTTCATCTTTTGGGGTTAGGGTTTTGGATTTTATTTATGTTAAAAAGGCCTTTAGAGCCTCATTATAATCAATCTTCTTGCGAATGCGAGTATCTGTCACATCTTTTCTCAAAGATAAGCTGCCACCATTCTAGCGAGTCTTTCACTATATTTCTACAGTTTTGTACATTTCACTCATTAATAGAAATTGTGTATTATTGTATATTTGTGCCTCTTATTATATAATCGATATATCTCTGTTATTTTATTGGCTCTCTTGCAATATCTCTCTATATTTGTGTGTGATATCTCCGCTCTCATTTTGTGCCGAAATTAATCTGGATCAAGACTAATGCTCATGCATGGGAGACATGAGAGACATTGGAATAATCAAAGATTGCAGGCCTGCAGAGAGACATATGAGGATACATTTATGTGTATGAAAGGAGAAAACGAAATGCCCAGAATTAACATAATATGGAAAACTTCCATAGGGTAGATTTTGGTCTAAAGAAATACAGGATTTGATACCACTGTTAGACAAGCAAATAAGATAAGGCGTGAAGTTCATTTTATTAATGATATGATACACATATTTATACATTGTTGTGACCTTTGGATTCATCGTCCAAGGTCTCTTGGACTCCCGATGACTCTTCGTACACACTTGATGGTTTACATTTCATCGCATCAGTAACCCTTGTGGATTACGTTTCCAACATTCATTATCCCATTAAATTTGTTGCAGTGGTGGGCTCTTAATATATATACAGGTTGATTCTTTGCTTAAGTATTTTACTATCCCATTAATGTGTTGCATTTGTGGGGGCTCTTAATATATATATAGGTTAACTCTTTTCTTTGCACTATAGGATAATTTTGTCAAAATGTAGCTCATTGAAGCCTAGATGCTAGGCTAAATGTCATGTTGGGTGAAGAGAAACTGCATGTCACTTTGCTTCACCTCCCACCTGCCTCAAAATTTATATACTCTTTGCATGTCATTTGTTAAAACCTTTCTATGTGTATATATTAGTAACTTAGTTGAATATGTTATGTGTAAACAAAACTCCTTTGCATGCCATCTATTAATAAATTTCTTTGCATGCTATCTATTTAAACCTTTCTATGCATATAGATTAGTAACTTAGTTTAATATGTTACCTTTAATTACCGGGAATGGAATTAGCATTGGGTTTTCTGTTTCCTTAGAAATATATTAAATTAGATAGATGTGTGTTTGTGGTTGACTTCATGGCAGGGTCATTCCTACTACCCTTATGCTTATAATGAGATTGTAGAATGTATATTGTAGGGTGGATTAAAAAGAAATGCAACTTCAATATTTGTACAGGTGTCTTCTTCCTCTTCCATTTTTCTTTGAAAAAATCGGTCACATATATGTAATTATTACATCTGGACATGCAGCTAAGCGATTCAACTTTCGAGTTACATGATCATTGAAACTATTTTTCCAGATGTGGGATGAAGATAGACCTTGTGAAGTATTCATTTTCCATCCAAAGACAAAATTC
>SNQJ01S0023253.1:161030-173893 GCA_010110895.2 Picea sitchensis | reverse complement strand
TTTGGGTAATGGACCCAAGTTTGTTTTATGGATAATGGTATGATTTTTGATATATTTTCAGGTAATACTATTCTATATCGATATTACATTTCATTCCATTTCTGGTGATATGTGGAATTCTACATAAATCCTTAGGGTTTGAGAGTTATGGCCCTACGAAATTGGAGGACCCTCATATGTCATCTAGAAGCCCTAAATGATCAAAGTAGTCAAAGTGGTTTAAGAGATTTTAGAAGGTAAATAATAAAGTGAAGTTATAAGTGTACTATAATTCAAAGTGAATGCAAATGAATTATTTAAATAATAAATTTAATGGAGAAATTAGAAGTGGGTTAACCCTAAAATAAGGAAAGTGGGCAAAGTGACCTACAAAATGTTTTTAAGGAAGCTACTTGGAGAGTATAAATACGAGACAACACGGCTCTCTAATTTTAGATGCAACTTGATCATATTGAATATATATAGGTTTCTGAGGTAACCAAAGTATATCTAAGCTGAATTTTTGAGAGAAGGTGAAGAAAAGAAGGCTGGAATTCAAGGAAGGATAAATTTTTTTGATGATGCTTTCTAAGGTATGTTATTTACAGGTCATCTCAACATTTTCAAAATAACTTGTTTTCTAGAATGATTTAGACCGTAAAATTGCTATTCCATTGAGGAAACATATCCAAGTATCTATGGTAAAAAATCCATCTTGTGGGGTGTTTTATTTTTGGAGTTACACTATATGGAAAATAGGGTTTGTGGCTAGTCCTAAAACTAGTCTAAAACAGGTGTTTCGGGTAAAAACTTCATACATTATTCATAACAGATACAAATTTAGTAATACCAAATGTGTTGATTATAGTATAGTATTTAGTATCCTGTGCAACTGTTTCATATCAATTCAACAAATATTCCATGCGTGGCACGCTCTACAAGGTCACTCTCTAGAATAAGCCAGAATTCAGCAAGGTATGTCATTTTTTCTATAACTCCTTTTATAAGAGGTTCCAAGTAGTGACACCTAGAGGAATTTCAGAAAACACACTGAAAAACAATGTGTATCAGTTTCAGATCTTTATTCATTACAGGTACAAAGTTATGATTATTTGAAGTTAGGGTTGTTGACTAATCCAAAACTAGTCATGTGAGACTAAAGAAAAGTTTGATGAAAATTGATGCAGGAGCATCGCCAACTCAGCAAGAGAGCCAACATGGAAGATGATGAACAGCTGGACAAGTCTAGACGAAACATTCAAGATGATGTGCCAATGTATAAATGCACCATTTATGGAAAGCGCCTTTTGTATGTTGTAATAGACCTCGAGCCATAAGCTCTTGTCTGAAGTAGATAGGAGGCATTTAATAGATTTAATGCAGGTAGATAGGATTTTATTTCCAGATTGGACAGTTTTAGATAGGAGGAGGGAAAAATGGATATAGACACCCTCATTGTATCATTGTAACATTATCAAGCTTTCAGAAGAGAAGAGCAAGCAGAGAAATTGTGAAGAACACCCATGTACAGATGTTTTGAATTAATAGAAGACAGTTCTGATTCAAATTCATGGCTGGTGTTGTTTCTCTGTGTACCTTGTTTATGTGCTCATGAATGTTTGTTCTTTGTATGCATTTTCTTTGTATATGCTGTGCATGTGATTTCAGGGTTCAACTGAAGTCTGAGAACAAAGGGGATAAGTTTCAATTGTTTCTCTATCTGAGCCAGGAGATTCCTGCAAGGGGTGCAGTTGAATTCATCCGCAAGGAGTGCGTTGATGAAGACTCGGTAGTCTAACACTTATTCTCATTCACCCAGAAGTGGTAGTGGGTTGTTGAAGCTGTGCAAGGAGTGCGTAGGCTGAAGAAGAAGTCTCAGTTGTTAATATGAGAAAAGGAATTCAGAGACTGTTGCTCCAGGAGTTGCACAGAGTCTGAAGTATTCAACACTTGAGGTGGTTGAATATCAAGCACGAGGGGTGCGCACAGGTTCTCTAAAGAATCAGAGTGGATAAGCTCAGGGGGCATAGAACCTTCATGGTATCGTCGAAGGAAAGAACTGGGAGTTGTGCGTGGACATCTCAAGAACGAGTTCCAAGCGCAGGTTTTGAAGGTCAAAGTGCGAGAAGGAACACTTAGCCAATTCCAGGAAATCTTCGAGGAAGAGAATCGACGGTCAGGATTCGCAGAGGAAACCAGCAAAGTCCTGTCAGCCATTAAATCTTAGAAAGGGCACGCAGGGTTTAAGCCCGAAGGAACAGAGGAAGACCCCGGAGATTCGGAGTTCGGGATATCGGGTTTTCGATGGTCATGGAACTCTTGTAGGAGGGAATCACGATCTACGATTTCCCAAAAGAACCTCAACCGTTGATTTCAGTGGGGATACGTGGCGAGATATCCTAAGGATCGTGAATCGGAGAGTTGGTATTCCTGAGACAGGAGCCTTGTAAGTTGACATCGTGATTTGTGATTTCCTGACACAGTCAGGGCCATTGATCTGCGGGACGTGTGTCCAAGGATTTGGAAGAGTCAGTATTCGGCGTTTCGGGATTTCTGTAGGCAAGGAAATTGTCGCAATAGAAATTGCGATCCCACGATACCCGATTGAGCGTCGAGGAGACGATGACGTGGAGGAGAGAGAGCTCTCACATGCACAGGAGTTTGGCACAATCGTGAGCTCGGAGGTTCGCGAGTTGGAGCCACCAAGTTAGCATCAAAGTTTGCGAGGTCGCGAGAGGTGATATCTTGGTAACCATCGATAAGCGTGTGGGATCCAGAGCGCAGTAAAAGGGGGACAGGTGTCATCAGGGATCGGAGGATCAGAGATCCCGCGAACGTAAGTTCCAATCATTTCAATTCTGCGAAGTCCGAACTCCGATAGGAGGGAAGGACCGTGGTCCTGTGGATTGACAGGTCACATGTGAAAAAGGGTTATCTGGAGGCTAAGGGTCACAGAAGTACCATCGGAGACTGGGAATCGGGGATTCGCCAGAGCAGTGACTCATGACAGCGTGAGTACCGATTTCTCGAAGGGGTAATTCCCGATAAGGATCAAGGAAAGCCGTGGACGAGTGATCATCGGGATTCGGGGATTGGGGAGACCCGATTCCGTGAGTTCAGGACTCACGATTAGGCAAGGTCCGATTTCCCGATTTCAAGGAGGGAGGTCACAAGAAAGTGTTTTGTGGGTGACAAAGTCCCGAAAGGGGTTTTGAGGAGCAATCTAGCTCTTCGGGCATAGGGAAGAGAAGGTCCTGGTGGTAGCAGACGTGCCCGAGTGGCGGTTCTGCGTCAGAGTGGTATCAGAGTAGGGAGTAACTCTTTGTTTTCTACGATAGAGAGGAAAGGAAGAATTCACCATGTTTCCCAGAAGAGAAAGACAGTCACCTGACTTAGAAGATAGGGAGGTGCGAAGAAGAGGTAGGCCAGCAGGAAATCCAGAAATGGAAAGGAAGATACGCGATCTTAGAGAGAGATTGGAAGATATGGAAGCAGCACAAAGATGCACAGCAAATGCTGGAGATCTGAGTGACTCCGAAGGTGAAGTGGAAGATGAACAGCAAGGAGAAATTGCAGTCGAAGATGCGGCCAATGAGCGGTTAATTAAGGCTATCGCCCGGATGAGTTCAAAGACTAAAATGGACATTCCAACTTATGAAGGAAGTCTAGATGCAGAAGAGTTGTTGGATTGGATCAGAGCTCTTGACACCTACTTCGATTATGAGGATATCAAAGAGGATAAAAAGGTTAGGCATGCTGTCACAAAATTGAAGGGACATGCAGCATTATGGTGGGACGAGCTTCAGGCAGATAGGCGTTCTAAAGGCAAGCAAAAGATCAAAAGCTGGGATCGAATGATTGAAAATATGAAGGAAAAGTTTATCCTAAGGGATTATCAGATCACACTGTTCAGGAGGATGCAGAACCTGAGACAGAAGTTGATGACGGTGAAGGAGTATACCGAAGAATTCTATAAGCTCAATATCAGAGCAGGTCATCGGGAGAGTGATGATGAAAAAGTGGCTAGGTATATGAATGGCTTAAGATACGATATCCAAGATGAGATGAGTATGAAAACCATCAGAACGGTGGTGGATGTGTATCATATGGCATTGAAGGCAGAAGAAAAGCTAAGTTGTAATCCAGCACAGCGAGGTCGAGGTAGGAGCCAGCCAAAAGGTAAGACGGTCGCCCAAGATAAGTTCCAGAAATCTAAGGATGACTGGAGAAAGCCTCAGACAAGAACAAAAAGAGGTGGAAGTTCACAGCGAGGCCAGCATGCTGAATAGCAAAGGTAGAAGACAGAACAGAACGGAGGGTACGTTGATGTTAGTACTTTTCCTCGTACCAGAGGTAGAGGAAGAGGTAGAGGAGGAATCATCACATGCTACACATGTGGAAAGAATGGACACAAGGCGGTTGACTGTCCAGATAGGAAGAAAGATGGAGGAGAACCTCACATCGCCGAAGCACAGAGGCGAGCGGCTGAATTAGAAGACGCAGAAGACGGAAGGTCACTGATGATGCGTAAAGTTCTCTTAACACCTGAGAAGGAGGTGGAGGACACCGCTCAGAGAAATAGACTGTTCAGAACCACATGCAAGACCAAAGATAGGAAGTGCAAGGTCATTGTGGAAAGTGGAAGTACCGACAATCTCGTTTCAACCAAGATGGTGGAGAAACTAGAGCTGGAGACGACTGATCACCCGAGTCCGTATAAAGTTTCATGGCTACAGAAGGGGCATCAGGTGAGTGTCACTAAACAGTGTTTAGTTGACATCAAAATAGGAGGATATAATGATAAAATACTCTGTGATGTTATTCCTATGGATGTATGTCATTTATTGCTAGGCAGACCATGGCAATATGACAGGAACGTAATTCATGATGGGAAGATGAATACGTACACTTTAGAGAAGAACGGGAGAACACACATGTTACTTCCGATAAAAGATAAGGAGGTGAAACCGGAAGTGAACAACAGGATACTTCTCATGAGTGGGAAGGAACTTCTGGTAGAAGTAAAGAAGAAGGAAGATCCATAATTCTTTGTGGTCAGGAAACCAAGAGTTGTTTTGACCAGCACAAGAGTGGATGATTTGCCGGAGGAAATTCAGGAACTGTTGGAAGAGTTCGCTGATATAGTGGTGGACGAATTACCTCATTCGTTTCCACCGATGAGGAGCATGAGCCATCATATAGACCTCATACCAGGTGCCAGTTTTCCAAACAAAGTCGCATATAGGTTGACACCATAGGAGAATGAAGAAGTTAAAAGGCAAGTGTAGGAACTGCTGGATAAAGGACTGATCAGGGAGAGTTTAAGTCCATGTGTCGTCCCAACGGTACTGAGTCCAAAGAAGGATGGAGGATGGAGAATGTGCACTGATTCCAGAGCCATCAATAAGATAACCATCAGGTACAGGTTTCTATTGCCACAGATGGATGACTTGATGGATTGTTTAAGTGGAGAATTTTTTTTTTTTAAAGTTGATTTGAAAAGAGGATACCATTAGATTCGCATGAGGGAAGGCGATGAATGGAAGATAGCCTTCAAAACCAATGAAGGGTTGTACGAATGGCTAGTCATGCTGTTTGGTTTGACAAATGCACCTAGCACATTCATGAGGCTGATGAATGAAGTGCTGAAAGAATTCATTGGTAAGTTTGTCATTGTTTATTTAGATGACATATTGATTTTCAGAAAAATGAAAGAAGAACATCTGAAGCATTTAGCTGCAGTAATGAGAAAGCTACAGCAAGAGAAGTTGTTGGTCAACGTGAGGAAATATTCATTTATGAAGATATAACTCATTTACTTGGGGTTTGTCATATCGGCGAATAAATTGAAGATGGATCCAAGTAAAGTGGAGGTGATTAAAAATTGGCCATCACCAAGAAATGTTTTCAAGGTGAGAAGTTTCCACAGATTGGCAAGTTTCTACAGGAAATTCATTAGGAACTTCAGTGGAATTAGTGCAGCAATGATGGACACAGTCAAGAAAAGACATAAATCTTTTCATTGGACTGAAGAGGCAGAGAAGAGCTTCAATCTGTTGAAGTGAAAGATCATCGAACAACCAGTTTTGGTGTTGCCAGATTTTTCAAAAGTGTTCCAAGTGAAAGGTGATGCAAGTGGCTTTGCCATAGGAGTGGTCTTGAGCCAAGAGGACAGACCAATTGCATATTTCAGCGAGAAGCTGGATGAGGCAAAAGTAAAGTACTCAACGTATGATAAATAATTTTATTCTATCATACAGGCCTTGAAGAAGTGGAGGCATTACTTGATCCCAAATGAGTTTGTATTGTATAGTGATAATCATGCATTACAGTTTGTGAGTCAACAAGAGAAGTTGAATCAGAAACATGCCAAATGGGTATAGTATATGCAGAAATTTACATTTGTAATTAAACACGTTTCAGGTACTGCTAACAAAGTGGCTGATGCTTTGAGCAGGAAATGTTTGTTGCTGCAGGAGTTCCGAGTCAAAACATTGGGTTTTGAAAACCTGAGGGACATGTATGCAGGAGATGTAGATTTCGGAGAAGCATATGAAGCAGCTGAGAATCCAGTTCTCAGAGATCGGAGTCCTTGGATAGACTATATGATCCAGGAGGGATTGTTGTTTAGAGGCAATCAACTGTGTATTCTGAATTGCTCCATGAGGGAGAACTTGTTGAAAGAAAAACACAGTGGTGGATTAGCAGGACACTTTGGCCATGATAAAACGTTCGCGAAGTTGAGAGAAGCATACTTTTGGTTGAAGATGTGAACAGATGTCAAGAAGTTTGTTGACAGGTGCAGAATTTGCCAACATTCAAAGGGCAGAAAGTAGAATGCAGGATTCTACCAATCATTACCCATACCTGAGAGGCCATGGGATGAAATCAGCATGGATTTCGTATTGGGATTACCGAGGACACAAAGAGGACATGATTCAATCTTTGTAGTGGTTGACAAGTTTTCCAAAATGGCACATTTTATTCCATGCCAGAAGACCAGCGATGCGACTCATATCGCGAATTTGTTCTTCAAAGAGATTGTTAGACTTCATGGTTTACCCAGAAGCATTGTATCAGACAGGGATACAAAATTCATTAGACATTTCTGGAGGACACTGTGGTAGAATATGGGAACTAACTTAATGTTTAGTTCAGCCTATCATCCTCAGACGGATGGGAAAACAGAGGTAGTAAATAGAAGTCTGGGAGACTTACTCAGAAGTCTGGTGACAGAGCACCACAGCAGCTGGGACAACGTGTTTCCACAGGCCGAGTTTGCTTACAACGATTCAGTAAATAGAAGCACAGGAAAAAGTCCATTTGAAATTGTATATGGCAAACAACCAAGAGGACTATCTGAGTTGAGGGATTCAGAGAAGATAATGACAAAGAGTGCAAGCGCTAAAGAATTCACAGAGGAGATGGAAGAACTTCACAGCAGGGTGAAGCAGTGATTGCTGGAATCAAACCAAGAATATAAGCGCAGAGCAGATCAACATCAGAGACAACTTCAATTCGAAGTTGGTGATCTAGTTCTGGCACATCTAAGGAGGGAAAGGTTCCCAAGGGGAACATACAATAAACTGAAAATGAAGAAAATTGGGCCATGTAGAGTCCTGAAGAAATTGGGAGAAAATTCTTATGAAATTGAGTTGCCCGATGGGATCGGCATATCTCCGACATTCAATGTTTCAGACTTATATCCATATAAGGCTGAAGAAGCAGGAGCTGGAAGTGATGAATAGCCAGAGGTCCAGTGGCAGAAGTATATGCCGATTGCAGAAAAGCCACAGATGGAGCATATATTTGACAAGAGAGTCAGCAAAAGAACCAGACGGAAGCAATACTTTGAGTATCTGGTGAAGTGGAGGAATCATGCAATGGAAGATGCCAGCTAGGAGAGTGAAGCAGAGATTCAAAAGCATGGACAGACCGTGCAGGAGCTCATGGACAGGAGCCCATGAAAATTTTCAAGCCGACGAGTATGATGCAGGAGCATCGCCAACTCAGCAAGCGAGCCAGCATGGAAGACGATGAACAGCTGGACAAGTCCAGCCGAAACATTCAAGATGATGCGCCAATGTATAAATGCACCATTTATGGAAGTGCCTTTTGTATGTTGTAAAATACCTTGAGCCATACGCTCTTGTCTGAAGTAGATAGGAGGCATTTAATAGATTTAATGCAGGTAGATATGATTTTATTTCCAGATTAGACAGTTTTAGATAGGAGGAGGGAAAAACGGATATAGACACCCTCATTGTATCATTGTAACATTATCAAGCTTTCAGAAGAGAAGAGCAAGAAGAGAAATTGTGAAGAACACCCATGTACAGATGTTTTGAATTAATAGAAGACAGTTCTGATTCAAATTCATGGCTCGTGTTGTTTCTCTGTGTACCTTGTTTATGTGCTCATGAATGTTTGTTCTTTGTATGAATTTTCTTTGTATATGTTGTGCATGTGATTTCAGGGTTCAACTGAAGTCTGAGAACAAAGGGAATAAGTTTCAATTGTTTCTCTATCTGAGCCAGAAGATTCCTGCAAGGGGTGCAGTCGAATTCATCCATAAGGAGTGCGTTGATGAAGACTCGGTAGTCTAACACTTATTCCCATTCACCCAGAAGTGGCAGTGGGTTGTTGAAGCCATGCAAGGAGTGCGTAGGCTGAAGAAGAAGTCTCAGTTGTTAATCTGAGCAAAGGAATTCAAAGACCGCTGCTACAGGAGTCGCACAGAGTCTGAAGTATTCAACACTTGAGGTGGTTGAATATCAAGCGCGAGGGGTGCGCGTAGGTTCTCTGAAGAATCAGAGTGGATAAGCTCAAGGAGCATATCACGTTCGTGGTATTGTCAAAGGAAAGCACTCGGATTTGTGCGTGGACGTCTCAAGAACGAGTTCCAAGCGCAGGCTTTGAAGGGCAAAGTGCGAGAAGGAACACTTAGCCAATTCCAGGAAATCTTCGAGGAAGAGAATCGACGGTCAGGATTCGCAGAGGAAACCAGCGAAGTCCTGTCAGCCATTAAATCTCAGAAAGGGCGCACAGGGTTTAAGCCCGAAGGAACAGAGGAAGACCCCGGAGATTCGGAGTTCGGGATATCGGGTTTTCGGTGGTCATGGAAATCTTGTAGGAGGGAATCGTGATCCGCGATTTCCCGAAAGAACCTCAACCGTTGATTTCAGTGGGGATACGTGGTGAGAAATCCTAAGGATCGCGAATCGGAGAGTCGAGATTCCTGAGACAGGAGCCTTGTAAGTTGACATCGCGATTTGTGATTTCCCGACACAGTCAGGGCCATTGATCTGCGGGACGCATGTCCAAGGATCCGGAAGAGTCGGTATTCAGTGTTTTGGGATTTCGGGATTTCCGCAGGCAAGGAAATTGTCGCAATAGAAATTGCGATCCTGCGATACCCGATTGAGCATCGAGGAGACGGTGACGTGGAGGAGAGAGAGATCTCACATGCATAGGAGTTCGGCACAATCGTGAGCTCGAAGGTTCGCGAGTTGGAGCCGCCAAGTTAGCGTCAAAGTTTGCGAGGTCCCGAGAGGCGATATCTTGGTACCATCGATTAGCGTGTGGGACCCAGAGCGTAGTAAAAGGGGGACAGGTTTCATCAGGGATCGGAGGATCGGATATCCCGTGAACATAAGTTCCAAGCATTTCAATTCTGTGAAGTCTGAACTCCGATAGGAGGGAAGGACCGTGGTCCTGTTGATTGACAGGTCACATGTGAAAAAGGGTTAGTCGGAGGCTAAGGGTCACATAAGTACCATCGAAGACCGGGAATCGGGGATTCGCCAGAGCAGTGACTCACGACAGCATGAGTACCGATTTCCCGAAGGGGTAATTCCCGATAAGGAGCAAGGAAAGCCGTGGACGAGTGATCATCGGGATTTGGGGATTGGTGAGACCCGATTCCGTGAGTTCAGGACTCGCGATTAGGCAAGGTCTGATTTCCCAATTTCAAGGAGGGAGGTCACAAGAAAGTGTTATGTCGGTGACAAAGTCCCGAAAGGGGTTTTGAGGAGCAATATAACTCTTCGGGCCTAGGGAAGAGAAGGTCCTGGTGGTAGCAGACGTGCCCGAGTGGCGGTTCTGCGTCAAAAATGCTAGTCTCTTGTTGTTAAAGTTAAGGAAGGTTTGCATGTATGTGATCATATACACTAGGTCTATTACAGAGTTAAAAATCATTTTTGGATGATGAAATTGATGAGGAATTTTGGTTAAGGTACATGTTGTGTACATGGTTGAGAAAAGTAGTTGATGAGTTGGCACATACATGAGGTGTATAGTTGATGATGTTGGTACATATTGATGAGTCATAGTTTATGAGTATTTGACACATGATTGGTACATACTTGGTACATGGTTGGTTGCACTTGTTTATGGTACAAGTTGATTACAGGTTGTTTGGTACAGGTTGTTGCATGGTTGATGCACTTGTTTATGGTACAGGCTAATTACAGGTTGATACATGGTTCAGGTTTATTAGTACAGTTTTACAGTGACATATATCACAGTGATAGTGTGACAATGGTTCCATCATTCTACTTCTACTTCAGGGCGGTTGGACAGGACAAGGACAAGTGGTTGTAGCCACCTTTCGGTTGTAGCTGGAGAACATAGGGGGTTGTAGCCTCCTTATGGTTGTAGCCAGAGAATTGGGGAGTTGGAGCTTCCCTTAGGTTGTAGCCTGAGAAACTAGGGGCTTGGAGCCTCCTTCTAGTTGCAGCTGGAAAACAAAGGAAGTTGGTGCTTCCAATGAATGTAATTCTTCAATACATATAAGAAAAAACATTTTGTTGTTTTCTCTCGCTTTGAGTTTCCACATAAAACATTAGTGTACTGTGTATGTGTATGATTGTTCATTTGTTCATTTCTCATTATTGGATGATAATTCTACATTGATATAACACTTGGATTAATTGTTTTAAAAAGGATTATAGTTTCTCTATTACTGATTCACCCCCCCTCTCAATAATCCAACAATTGGTTTTAGAGCAGGTTCCTTCAAAAATTAGTTTAACCATTGAAAGGTTGATCATGGAGAGAAACAACTTGTATAAAAATGGAATACCACAGTTTGATGGACAGAAGTATGCTTTTTGAAGCATAAGGATGAAAACATATATACAGGCACATGGATTTGAAATTTGGCAATCAATTGTAGATGGATACACAACACCAACAGTTCCACCAACAAATGAAAAAGAAATGAAACTCGGTCAAAATAATTCCAAAGCCACAAATGCACTTCTTAATGGTCTCGGATTCTCAATGAAATGGTATTCACCAAAGTTGCACATTGTAAATCTGCTAAAGATATTTTGGACAAGCTTCAAAATATTTATGAAGGAGATTCAAAAGTCAAAGAAGAAAAGCTTCAAACTTACAGAGGTCAATTTGAACAACTAAAGATGAAGAAAGATGAGAATATTGCAGCCTACTTCTTATGAGTTGATGAATTAGTGAATCCAATGATAGGATTGGGAGAAGAAATCAAAGAATTTGTAATTGTTCAAAAGGTACTAAGATCTCTTCCTATGAGATTTGACCCTAATATATCAACAATAGAAGAAATATCAGATCTAAAATCAATAAACATAGACGAACTGCATGGAATCTTCACAACATATGATATGAGAACTGAACAAGAAAATCTAGATGTAAAAAAAGCATATTTCAAATCATCTAAAAGATCAAAGAAAAAAGAAAAGCAACAATAAGAACATAGAAGCAACAATGACGTCTCGGAATATGATGAAGAAGTGGCAAACTTTGTCAAAAGACTGAACAAGGGAACCAACGGTAGTTATAGAGGTAAGCCTCCTTTAATTTGTTTTAATTGTGATGGTATTGGTCATTTTTCTAACAAATGTCCTCATAAGAAAAAGAGAAATGATGAAGGTTACTCAAAAGGAAAACAAACATATAAAGACAAAAGAACTACAAAGAAAGTTTTCAAGAAAAGATTATGCACCAAAGAAGACATATCATCATCATATGAAGATGAAGTCAGTGACAGTGAGACAGGAAGAGTTCTATTCATGGCAGTAGAAGACTCTGATAAAGAATACTCTGAAGAAGAATATGAAGAATCCGAAGAAGAATATGAAGAATTTGAAGAAGAAATTGAAGAGGCGGAAGTTGACTACTGAGAAGAATTGATGTGTGTCATAAAATTTATCAGAAGAGAAAACAAGAAAAACAAGAAACTACAAGCGGAACTAGACAAGAAAGAAGACACTCAAGAACTAGAACAAATGATCACAAATTTGAAGGTTCAAATAGAAGAAGATAAAAAAATTGAAGAAGCACTCAAAGAATAGCTAGAAGAAAAGGACAAGATCATTGGAAATTTGGAAGAAGAGATTGTCACATTAAGAAAGGATATTCAAAAGAAAAATATGCAGAATAGCTCAAAAGTTTTGGATGACATTATCAGTAGTCAAAAATCTCATCTTGACAAGTTTGGACTTGGATACAATCAGACAGAAAATGGATCAAGCTCCAAAATAACAGAGAAAGAAATATATCTGAAAATCTATGAAGAAACAATCAAAGGGGATAGGAAGATATACAAGAAAGATTACAGGGACACTCCTCCACAGAGAAGATTCAAATTTAAGAATCAACAATAGACAGATAGTCCTCAATAAGAAGAAGGATTCATAAGAGCACCTCCTTTCACAATATATTTAACTCCCAGGTATCAAACTATATTTTTTGGTTTATGTTATGAATGGGTCACATACATTTTGATGACCTTATCAAATTCAACAAAAGAGAATAAATTAGAGAAATGCCCCAGATCACGAAACCAACCAACACTTTATGCAAGCATTGTCAACAAGGAAAGAAAAAAAAGACCAGGTTCA
>SNQJ01S0023253.1:146626-159328 GCA_010110895.2 Picea sitchensis | reverse complement strand
GGCAAGGTTCATAAAAGGAAGTGCAGACAAAAACCTCTACATCAAGGTAAGTCAAGGTAATATTTTATTAATTGAAGTTTATGTTGATGATGTTATTTTTGGTAGTGATGATGACAGGTTAAGCCAGAAATTTACAAAGGATATGTAGAATGAATTTGAAATTTCATTACTTGGAGAACTATCCTTCTTTCTGGGACTTCATATATGTCAAAGAAACCAAGGAATTTTTATTTCTCAAACCAAGTATATCAGAGAGATGTTAAAGAGGTTTGGAATGGAAGATTGCAAACCAGTTATCACTCCCATGCAAACCAATTGCAAGTTAAGAAAAGATGATGATTCAAAGTCTACATATCAGAGGCAATAAAGGTCAATGATTGGCAGCCTACTATATGTGAAAACATCTAGACTAGATGCAGTGCATGCAGTTGGACAGGTTGCACAATTTCAAGAAGCACCAAAGGAATCACATGTATTAGCAGTGAAGAGAATTTTTAGATATCTCAAAGGAACAAAAGAGTTTGGATTATTGTATCCAAAAGGAAAGGATCTATCTCTTATGGCCTACACAGATACAGATTGGGCACATTGTATTGATGACCGATGAAGCACTAGTGGAGAATCATTCTACTTGGGTGAGTGTTTAGTATCATGGATAAGCAAGAAACAATCATCAATATCTCTATTTACATCTGAGGCAGAGTATATTGCAGCAGCAACATGTTGTACACAGGTTCTTTGGATGAAACAAACTTTGACAGATATATAGGTTGAGTATGATGATTCCATTCCAATCTATTGCGATAATACAAGCACTATCAATATCTCAAAGAACCCGATGATGCACTCTTTTAGCATCAGAAGTCACTCCTAGATTGTGGAAAGAGCAGATCATGATGCCCATTAGTTCTATGTCACGATTGGTATATAAAAGGGTGATCAAATGGATGCAGACCCAAAAGAATATCGTTTTAAATCAGAATCCTAGGCCAGGCTATTCACAAGCAGGTAAGGTCTTGATTTAAATTCAGTCAGTAAGTTGTAATAAGGGTGAGTACGAGGAAGACTTCAGAGAGAAATTGCAAAGGTCTGTTGTAGGCATCAAACTTCCAACAACCCATAGAAGAAAGAACAAACACTGAAATGTGCCAGGATGACACAGTTACAGTAACACAATGATCATACCTTCATCATGGTGGCTACTGTAATAGCTCGCTTGAATCTTTCAACGAGATACTCAAGGTAAGAGGAAGAAAAAGACACAGGAGTTTGATTTAAAACTGGTGAAAATACTGTCGTGATCAAACATACATCACACAACATAATCGCCCTCAACTGGACCTGCCAATTCTGAGTGTCTTAAAACAAATCTTACATATAGATGGATATAAGTTGACTTTCATTAAACAGGAGGTCTCAAATACAACTCATAACCAGAGAACCATAAATTTCATTAAATATTTACAATTTGGGAGCATAGCTCAACCATCGATAAATACAAAAATGGAAAAAAATCCTTCATATACTTGGAGCAAAGCCCAGTAGGAGCTTCGAGTTACTACATTGAAGTCATTACATCTATATGTTTACTAGCAGAATATGCATGCAATCTCTAAGCCATCATGCACTTTGGTCAAATGCCACTGTGTTCCAGAACGAGCCTGCAAGGAGTTGACAAGCTTACATTCCTCTCCTGGACTTTCCATTTATGGTGGAAATGATGTCCACCCACCACTAACCATTCCAATAACTACTTCCTTGGGATAAAAAATGGCCCCAATCAACTCTGCACCTTTGGGACATAGAGGCTTCTCATGTTGCCACCTCGATCTTCTAAACGGCTTCATGGTAAGATGTGGAGGCAAACACGATAACTGGGGCACCTAACGGGGAGCGACGGATGAGCAATGACTAGACAAGGATGATTTCACATATTATATGTGGAAGTGAGATGAGGAGAGGTGAGAGGAAAAATGTGGTAGGTCTTGTGGGGGCCATGGAGATACAATGGTGGGATGTGATTTGTCGAAAGAGAACACGTATCCTATGACGGGACGATGTGATAGGGAGAGGGGCAGGTGTGGGAAGAAAAGAGGGAGTGAAAAGGAAAATGATATGCCACGAGGGTGAGTGGAAGGTGAGTGTTTCCTAAGGATACAAGGGGGAAATGAGTGATGTGACTGGTGGATAGGAGGCCTAGTGGAACATAGGTGGAAAGAGGAAGGGGGTGACACAAGGAGGAGGCACCACGACAGCAAAGGGGACCACACTTGAAAACATCCCATATCAGCACCCCCCATCATTAAAGGTAGAATGGCGGGGTAGTTCCAGAATGGGACCTCAACTATAGATATGGGTGTGGCTTGCCTGACCCTTCAGATCCGCGCACAGGAAAACTTTCATATTGGACCCCCCCACCCATTAAAGGTAGAATGACGGGGGGGTCCGGAATTGAATCTGGACCGAAGATCTGGGTGTTCATATTCTGACCACCTAGATCTGTGCACTACATAATCCAGAGCACTTATGCACCCCCGACTTAGGAGAAGTGGGTTTTTGACCCATTCTTTGCCACTTTTTCGCTAAGGGGACACTTTGTAGGAAAACATCTTACATACAAGATTATGTGCTAACATTAGGCTCCATGGGGGATGGCTTTCTCCCTGCAAGATGCCAAGAACTATTTTTCAGATTTAGTACCTTGTTGTTGGGGTATGGAATCATTATTAAAAATGAAAGATAAACTAAAAAACAATATTTACAAACATAGGGGAGCCATGTGTGGCTCAAAAGATACATTTCTTCAGAAAATTCCCATTCATAGGGCTATTGAAAACTTCTTCACCCTCCAAATCCTGCAACCTGTAGGTATTATTTGAAAATACTCCAGCGACCTTGAAGGGCTCGATCCATAGGGCTTCGAATTTGCCACATTTTCCCTTGTCCAACTTGAGAGAATCCCACTTAAATACTAGATCTCCCAGTTGGAAATCCTCTTTATTGACCCTTCTTTCAAAGACCTGCTTGATCTTTTGTTGATGATTGTGATCTCTATTCATTACCTTCTCCCTGGTATGTTGTACTTCCACCATTTGATAGACTCTTCTGACTATATGATCTGGCTCTCCCTCATAATCTTGAAAGAATTTTTCTACAGGTAGAGCCAGCTAAGTGGGAAAAATGGCTTATGTCCCATAAACAAGTTGAAAAGGGGATGTGCCCAGGGATTTCTTGGTTTTCACTCGGTCAACCCACAAAGAGAATTTGAGTTTTGAGTCTCAGGCCTTCTTATTATCTTCCAACAATCTTTTAATGATATTAATCAGGATTTTATTGGAAGACTCTGTCAGTCTGTTTCCTTATGGATAATAGGGAGTGGAATGAACCAGTGAAATCTCAACTGCTCGCAAAACCTCACCAGAGGCTCAGACTTGAAATATTTATCATTATCAATGACAATTCTACTGGGGCATCCAATCCTTGCTATGATATCCTCCAGGAAGCTGATGATAACTTTATGTGAAGAACTCTTGGTGAGAATAGCTTCTATCCACTTGGTAAAATAGTCAGTTGTAGTCAGGATCCATCTGTGCTCGCCGCTTGAGGAAGGATGAATCTCTCCAATGAATTCCAACCCCCATTGTTGAAAGGGTGTTGCAGCTACTACAAGTTTTAGTGGCAGATATTTTAGCTATTGTTTCCCTGAGAACCTTTGGAATTTGATGCAGGCTCTTACCTCTCTACAGACATCAGTGAATAAGGTGGGCTAGTAGTACCCAGCCCTGAGAATCCTGTGGGTCATGGTCTTCCAAAAGTGGTGTCCCCCACAGAGGCTGCTTTGGAAGTCAAATGTCACTTTCTAGGCCTCCTATGGGTTTAGACACCTCAGAAAAACCCCTAGAGGGTCTCTCCAGTACAATACTTGGTCAATAAGGAAATATTTGACTACTTTGAGCTTTGAAGCTCTTACCTTACTCTTCCCTATTTTATCAGGGGGCTTTAATTCTAGCAGAAAATATATGATATCTCTATACCAGGTGCACTATGTTAGTGGAGGATTGTCTTGAGGATTGCCATCAGAAAATTCATCCTATTGATTTCCTGAGCAACCATCGATGAATTTAACCCCCAAGGCTTTGCAATTTGATTCATCCAACAAATTGGCTAAGCCATTCCCTTTAACTAACTTGGTTGGCTTAATGTCTAGGTCAAACTCAAGGATTTTGGTAATCCACTTGCTTATTTTCCTGTCTATGTCAAGATGAACGAGGATGTCCTTCACATAAGTTGAAGTAACATATGCAATGGTTTTTGAATGAAGGACATAGACTTTGAATGCTTTAAGGGCCTTGACCAAGTTATAAGCTTGCTTCTCCATGATTCCATATTTGACCTCTACATCTCTTAATGCCCTGCTGAAAAATGAAATGGGCTTCTCTAGCCCTTTAGCATTCTTCTGTAATAGAACGGTTGTTACTGTATCAAAAGAAGCAAAATAAAAAATTAGGAAATGCTTGGAATAATTAGGACTGATCAGCATAGGTGCCTCAGTCAAAGCCTTTTTTATTTGGACAAAGGATTCCCTGGGTTCACCAGTCCATTTTACTTCATTTCTCTTTCTGAGCATGGCTATTATGTGCTTCACCAACTCAGCAAAATTTGAGAGAAACCTCCTCAGAAAATTAATTTTACCCAGGAAAGACTGGACCCCTTTCTTGGATCTGGGAAGTGACAGGGTATGAATTGCCTTCACCCTACTGGGATCAATTTTCACTCCCTCTGCTGATACTATATGGCCTAACAGCCTCCCCTCCTTCATAGAAAACAAATATTTCTTGGGTTTTAAGTAAAATACAAACCTTCTGCATTTCAAGAAAACCTTCCTTAAGTGACAATAGTGCTCTTTATCAGATCTGGAGAAGATAGTGATGTCATCCAGATAGATCACCACGAGCTGATATTTCTCCCCAATGAAGGCTACGTCCATGGCTCATTGAAATGTTGCTCCTGAATTCATTAATCCAAAATGTCATTTTGGCATACATGAATGTGCCCCAAGGAGTGTTGAAGGATGTTTTTTCTCTATCCTCAGGCAGGAATGATATCTGATTATAGGTAGAAAAACCATCAATCATGGATATCCTGGATGCACCAGTTACCCTCTGCAATATGTGCTCCATCTTAGGTAGGGGAAAATTGTCCTTCCTAGAGCTTCTGTTGAGGTTCCTGAAATCAACACAAAGTCATATTTTTCCACTCTTCTTTCTTACTGGCACCAGATTAGCCACCCACTCGGAATATCTCAAAGGGACTATGATTTGAGCATATAACAACTTCTTTACTTCTTTCTCCATGATAGGAAGAAACATCGGATTAATCTGTCTTAACTTCTGCCTGAATGGCTTAGCTTCTTCTTTCAATGGGATCTTATGTTCCATGACAATTGTGTCATATGTCTTGAGGTCTTCATAGGTCTAGGCAAACACATTAGCAAATTCTTTTAATAAATCAACATACTCAGTTCTCTGCCCCTTTGACAGGCTACTTGACAACTTGAAGAACTTAGGATCCTCCTCTGTGCCAATATTTCATTTAGTTACATCAACAACCCCATTTGAAGCCTCACCTTTCACTACCACATCATTCCCATCGAACAATCTTTCTAAAGGAACTAGTCCCTTTGGAATGTGATTGCTAGGCAACTGAACAATACAGTAATTAGCAATTTTATTTAAAAATACCTCTGGGTGCAAATCACCTTCGGGATTAGGATATTGATCAATGTACAATGTAGAGAACTCATCAACAGACTCGAGGAATTTTTTGATTTCAATATCATCCTCAAACACCTTCCAATGCCTGATATTGTCCAGTACAGATGGCCTATATCTTATCTCAACATCATATTTGATCCTAGTTGCCAGAGGTATCCTAAACTGGCTAGCTGAGACAGCTAGGGAATCATCCAAAGTATTTTCTTCTCTTGGAATAAAAGAAATGTTGAAAGATGAGAATAAATTATCCATCAGGTCCCACACCTCATTTTTGTAACTTCCGAGTCGAGGATGTTTAGCATGATAAGAATTTATGACCTGCCGAACTATCAAGTCAACATCTCCAAACACTGCTACCTCTTTAATTCCCATCTTTTTTGCATCCCTTAAACATAAAACAAGAGCTTCATATTCTACCACATTATTGGTGTTTTGAAACTCTAGCTTGTATGACAGGGATATGGTTTCCTAACAAGGTGATACAAAAACCACTCCGGCACCAACACCTTCACTAGAAGAGGCTTCATCGAAGAACATATTCCACAAAGAGGTAGTTGGAGGAGGAATTTCCTAATCAGACAAGGGTTTCTTTCTAACTTCAAGAGGGACTTCATGAGCATCAGTAAGATGTAACAAACTAGACCCCAAATTTGTTTCAAGTAAATAGATATGATGGGTAGTGGGGTCTTCTTCGTCACTGACAATGTATGCCAACTGAGCTTCTCTATACAATCTTCTATGTTCTCCTCCAAAAACTGGAATAGTGGCATATGTGAGGTCCATTTGTAATGTTCCTCCAATATTTTTAATCTAAGATCTTGACAACAACATGTCAAACTTGGGGGGAACATTAGCAACCACAATGTCCATGACCACACTCTTCATTGGTAGCTGAAATAAAGATACCCCTAGGTCTTTGATGACTCCAAGACATTGCACCCTCCTTGAATCAAAAGAGTACAAATCATGATAGGCCTTGGTCACTTCCAGTCCCAATTTTTCCATGACTATTTTGGGCATGAGGTTATGGGAAGCCCCTGAATCCATCAGGCAGTTATGAAACACCTTATCATATATGTTCAGGGATGTGTAGAAGGGAGGGGATGAATCATCTTTTTCTTCTACCATGGGACCTAGGATGACTGTTGGATTTTCATCTTGGAGATTTACTGAGTCTGTGGTAAACCGAGGTGGCTCAGACAACAACAGTTTGGAGAGGGACCTTTTGAAATCTTCATTTTTAACAAGTTCCGAGAGGGGTACGAGAATTCTGATCTTTTTAATTTTGTGCTCGAAACTAAAGGAGGAAGGAGGCTTAGGAATTTCCCTTACCTCTGAGACTGAGTTTTATTTTCTCGGGCAGTGTTTTCTACAGCCTTAGCAAGTTTTTCTTCTATGAGGGGCTGATCAGACTTCTCTTCTTTCTTCTTTGATCTGAGATTGTATTTGTTAGAACTGCTATGGTGGGATTTCTCCCCTTTACTCAACTCATTTATTTGACTGTTCATGAGGGATTCTTCAAATGCAGATTGAGTCAAATGGGGAAAAGGAGAGGTATATTCAATACAGTGAATTTCAGGGTCAAGCTCCTCTTCTTCCCTCTCTTCATTAGTGCCAAGGTTATTTTGGACGGGGGTCTGAATCCTTTGATCATCCCTATCTCTATTCCTTTGTTCCCTTGGCATAATCTGAGGAACATTGTTGTTAGGCCTCCTAAAGTTGCCTCTGTTGTCGGTGTTTTGAGGAATTTTGTATGTATGTTTCCCCTCCATTTTTATTTTCTCCATTTCTGCAGACATGGTCTTCACCATATTTGTTAATTCATCCACCTAAGGGTGAGATATAGAAGAACAAGAGGTTGATTCCTCAGATTTCCCTCTTCCTCTGTCTTTGTCAGATTTACTTCTGAGCCTGTTAACCGCCAGCACATTTGATTCTACTTCCAAGGCTGCATCTTGCATGTTAGCCAGGGAAGTGGCTCTTCTTTCTCTAAGTAGGAGGGAAAACTCGGGGTCAAAAGGAATAGCATAAGTGATTTTGGCAGAGGATTCTAAGGGTTTGATATTAGCAAGGATATTATTGTACATCTTATTGAATCTTTTAGAGAAGTTAGAGACAAAATCTCCTTCCTTCATCTTCAAGGACCCAAATTTTTTCATGTAATCCATGAAATATTTTTTTTCTCCCCACTATCTCAAGAAGGTGTTATCCAGATCCTCAATCCCAGCAATAGATCCAGGGGGCAATCCCCTAAACCATTTTCTAACCTCACCGTCAAGGCTCTGGACAAATACTTTCATCCAGACATCTTCATTTTCAATGTTCAGGTTGTTTGCATAACTGTAGAAGGCAGCAAGGTTCTCTTCAATAGTTATGTCTTCCTCTCTAGTGAATTTAGGCATATGTTTCAAGTAATCTCCAACAGGGAGAGGATTAAATGGCTGAGGTAGGACTAAAGGGGAGTATCTAGCAGCCACTATGTCATCCATTCTATTACCAGGGGGATGGGCTCCTGCCATAGGGATATTAGGTGGAGGAGAATTAGGAGGAGATGAGGATTGAACAGGGGAGAGAGGAGATAAACTTGTAGGAGGAAAAGGGAACAACAGAGGATTTGAAGAAAAGGCCACGGGGCTTAAAGGAGCAGAGGGATGGGTTAACATCACATCAACAATAGTAACTGGAGGAGGGGTGTAAAAATCCAAGGTAGGAAACTCTCCTAAGTTCCTGGGTCTAGACCAGGCTGCGACATCAGGGGTGATAGGAGTGAAAATAGTTTCTCCCTCCAATGCAACACTAGGGGAAGAAAACTCAGCAGGAACACTCCCAAAATTCAGGAAATGAGAAACTTCAGTAAAGGGTCTGCTAGGAAACTGAGAAGAAGGAATTGGAGTTTCTAATAGAGGGAAATGAGAACTATCAGAAATACCTGGTTAAACAGTAGAAGTTCATTCCTTGAGGGCCTTTCCCTTTCTAATAAGCTTCTCTTGATTGGCTTCAGGTGTTGCTAAAGGTATCTTTGGAGTAGACCGCATGTGTCTGCCTCTGGAAGCCACAACTGAAACAATAGGTTCGCCATAGTGGAGTCGTCGCAATGCAGTCGCCAAGTGCATAGTAGCAATATTCAAGATATCTGATGCTTGATGCACCTTCAAAATAAGAGGCTCAATGTCATTTAGTTTTGGGGAAAATATTCAACTTCGTCCTTGACAACGGTGCCAGATGTCACTCCTAGATTGCGGCAAGAGCAGAGCCTGATGCCCATCAGTTTTATGTCATGATTGGTATATAGAAGGGTGATCGAATGGATGCAGACCTAGAAAAATATTGTTTTAACTCAGAATCCTGGGCCAGGCTATGCACAAGTAGGTGAGGTCTTGCTTTAACTTCATTCAATAAGTTGTAATAAGGGTGAGTAGGAGGAAGACTTTAGAGAGAAACTCCAAAGGTCTGATGTAGGAATCAAACTTCCAATAGCTTGTAGAAGAAATAAAAAAAACTGAAATGTGTCAAGATGACACAGTTACAGTAACACAATGATCATACCTGCATCACGGTGGCTACTGTAATAGCTCACTTGAATATTTCAACGAGCTACTCAGGGTAAGAGGAAGAAAAACACACAAGAGATTAATTTAAAACTGGTGAAAACACCATCGTGATCAAACATACATCACACGACATAATCACCCTCGACTAGACCTGCCAATTTCGAGTGTCTTAAAACAAATATTATAGATATATGGAGAGAAGCTGACTTTCATTAAATAGAAGGTATCAGATAAAACTCATAACCAGAGAACCAAAAATTTCATTAAATATTTACAATTCGAGAGCATAGCTCAACCATCGATAGATACAAAAATGGGAAAAATGCCTTCATATACTTAGAGAAAATCCCAACAGAAGCTTCAAGTTACTGCATTGAAGGCATTGCATATGAATTCTTACTGGAAGACTATGCATGTAGTCTCTGAGCCATCATGCACTTCGGTTAGATGCCACCATGTTCTAGAACAAGCCTGCAAGGAGTTGACAAGCTAACAGACCTCTCCTGGACTTTCCATTTATGGTGGAAACGATGTCCACCTACCACCAACCATTCCAATAACTTCTTCTTTGGGATTGTAAATGGCCCCAGTCAACTCTTCACCTTTGGGATGTGGAGGCTTCTCATGCTGCCACCTCAATCTACTAAACAGATTCATGGTAAGACGTGAAGGCTGACGCGATAACTAGGGCACCTGACGAGGAGTGACGGATGAGCGATGACTAGACATAGATGATTTGGCATATTAGATGTGGAAGTGAGATGAGGAGAGGTGAGAGGACAAATGTGGCAGGTCTTTTTGGGGCCACGGAGATACGGTGGTGGGATGTAATTTGTCAAAAGAGAACATGTCTCCTATGATGGGACGACGTGATAGGGAGAGGGACAGGTGTGGGAAGACAAGAGTGAGAGAAAAGGAAAATGATATGCCACGAGGGTGAGCAGAAGGCGAGTGTGTCCTAACAAGGAAAGGGGGGAAAGAGTGATGTGACTGGTGGATAGGAGGCCTAGTGGAATGCAGGTGGAAAGAGGAGGGGGGTGACACAAGGAGGAGGCGCCACGATAGCAAAGGGGCCCATACTAGAAAATCACCCATATCGGACCCCCCCCATCATTAAAGGTAGAATAGTAGGGCGGGTCTGGAATGGGACCTCAACCGTAGATCTGGGTGCGGCTTGCCTGACCCTTTAGATCAGTACATGGTAAAATTGTCATATCAGACCCCCCCCCACCCATTAAAGGTAGAACGATGGGGTGAGTCTGGAATTGAATCTGGACCGATGATCTGGGCATGCATATTCTGATCACCCAGATCTGTGCACTACATAATCTAGAGCACTTATGTGCCCCTGACTTAGGATAAGTGAGTTTTTGACCCATTCGTTGCCACTTTTTCTCCGAAGGGGACACTTTGTAGGAAAACACCTTCCATACAATATTATGTGCTAACACACTCGAAGACAAATAAAATTCCAATCAAGTATCACTTTCTATGAGAACAAGTTGCAGAAAAGAACATCAGAGTTGAGTATGTGGGCACAAAAGAACAAGTGGCAGGCATTTTTACAAAACCACTTCCATGAGAAGCCTTTGAGTATCTTCACTAGAGAATCATAGTTATTTCTACTCCAAAATGAATTCTTATCTTATATTTGTTAGATGTACACGAGGAAGCACCATAAAGAGGACACTCCATTCAAGGGGAGAAGCCCCAGATGGAAAGCTACATTTTCCATTGATGACAAAGGGGGAGAGATTCATCATATGCAAAGGACAGAGGCATGGGTCCAAGGGGAGAAATGGTCACAAATATGTGGAGAAAATATGCATTTTTCTAGAGGCAACATGATTGATATGACTTCGGTATTGCATGACATAGTTTCATTTTTCATCAGAGTGTTGCCATCAATGCCAAAGGGGGAGATTGTTGATTAAGGTTGGTTGTCATTGATGTCAACCCTTGAAGAAATCCTGGTAGCACAAAGGTTTGGGTAATGGACCCAAGTTTGTTTGATGTAAATATGAATCATTATTGTCTTTTCATGGTTGACAATAAGTAGAAATGGATGAACTCCAAAGTGGTCCCCTTTATGGTGAAAGCCCTCACGGGAAGACTCTTGTGGATTGAGTTATCCTAGAAGTATGGTTAAAGAACCCATGATTATTTGTGGAATAATGAGATGAAGTGATCCAGGTGGATATTGGTGGCCACCCACCTTTTCCAGCTGGCTCAAAACAACTTTCTAGCAATTTTGATAATTTACTATTTTTAGCAGTTTTTTGGGTCCTGAACTTTCGGAGCCATTTTGAGGCCCTAAACGACGTTTTTTGGGGTATGTTGCACTTAAAAACTTTCATCATGAAATTTTGTGCAAATGTTGTAGTCCTCGGATATATATTTCCAATGGGCTATCATATGCCTAAAACGGAGATCATATGCAAAAGTTACGACCCCAGGAAGTTGATGTATTGACTTACCCAAACAGGGCTTACATGACTTTTGGCGCTTCATCTCCTAGGGTTAGGTTTTTGGATGTTTAGGGTTTTTGAAACTCTTGTTTATTGTAAAAAGGGCTTGAGAGACTTATTGTAATCATCTTCTTTTGAATGATCACAGCCGTCACATCTCTTCTCAGAGATAAGCTGCCACCATTCTAGCAAGCTTGTTCTCCACTGCATTTTACAGTTTCAGCTTATTTCCTTATTGAATAGAAAACCAGTTTTACTGTATCTCTGTTATTATGTGTTAAGAATCTAGTAATAATCTGTAGTCATTTTTTTATGCTCATAAAATCTAGATCAGTGGTATCAGAGTGGTCTGCTCCTTGTCATCTTAATGGATGTCCCCAACGAGGTTGGAGTACAAAGATTTGGGTCTTGAGCTTGTTTCTCTTGAGGACAAAAGATCTTGCACACCCAAGCGACCTCTCATGGAAGGAGAAAAGAAAGATGATGGGACATAATATCCTTTCAAACTGTTTATTGAGGAATCCCTCATGCGACAAAGGAACGAGATGATGGATAATTTCGCGCAAATCCTTCGGCGAATACCAACAGGTGACACATCTTCTTTGAGCGGAGTCACCGCCCCCTTCAAGGTACAAATAAACTTTGATATTCCTATATTTGAAGGTCAGATAGATGCAGATGTTGTAGACAAGTGGTTGAATCTACTAGAAGGGTATTTCTTTGTTCATAACTTTTCGAATAGAGAAAAGATTACTTTTGCGCTCCTCAAAGTCGTTCCCCATGTCAAAGATTGGTGGGAAACTTTTTGTGAGCAAAAGAAAACAAATGAACCTTCATTATTTATAGTCATGACCACCTGGGAATCCTTTAGGGATGATATTAAGGAAAAATACTACGTTGTTGGAAGTT
>SNQJ01S0023253.1:123031-140666 GCA_010110895.2 Picea sitchensis | reverse complement strand
AATCCTCCTTCCTTAGGAAGCAATGGTATCCATTGCATTGAGTTCCCCCATCAGATGAGGAAATTTCTGTTGACTTTGGCCCTGGGTGAGTCACTTGCCTTAGTGCAGGAGCTGCCCTGCTTTGACGACTCGATAAAGATGGATCCTTTGTTGTCGAGTGCCCTTGATCTGTGTGTCTACAATATGATCACTAGAGTCCTATTTTATGCATTCGGGGTTGAGATCTGTTGGTGTCATTTGTTCTGCTACGTCTGAGGTGTCCAACAATGGTGGGAAATAAGGCCGAAGGAGGTCCACGTTGAACACTGGGTGTAGGCCAAGGAAAGGAGGAATGTTGAGTGCAAAATAATTATCCCCCATAGACTTGGTGATGGTGTATGACCCATAACAGAGTGGGCGAAGCTTCCGATGGGGTCCTATAAGGTGTTCTTTCTGCAAGTGCAACCAAACTTTGTCACCCACCTGAAACATATGTGGAACTCGATGTTGATAATGGCACTGCTTGTACTTGTCATTAGACTTCTGTAGGAAATCCTAAACCTGTTGGCAGATGTGCTGGATCCTCTCAATGAATCGGGTGGATTTGTCAGCCTTAGTTGGAGCAAGAGAGGAGTCGGTCGAGGTGAACACAAGGGGAAGTGCAACATCTATGGGACCCAATGGTTGGAATCCCAACCCCACCTGAAAGGGGTTGTGGCCGGTTGATCTATGCAGGGATTGGTTGTATCTATGCTGGACATAGGGAAGACTCTCATCCCATGTGCGAGGGTGCTTGGAATTATACATGCACATGATATGTACGATCATTCGATTTATGACCTCGGTTTGGCCATCTGTCTGGGGGTGGAAGGCCGTGGATTTGGTGAGATTGGTGTCCAGTAGTGACTAGAGGCTCGACCAGAATGTGTTGAGAAATCGACTGTCCCGATATGAGACAATGGTTTGTTGGATTCCAAAATGTAACCAGACTCGTTCAAAGAAGAGCTTGGCATTGGCTTCTGCTGGGATGCTCTTCTTGCAAGAAACCAGAATCGCCATCTTAGAAAAGCGACTGACAACCACAAAAACACAGTCATTTCCCCGCTTGGTGGATGAGAGGCCCGAAATGTAGTCCATTGATATGGATTCCCATGGTCTGTCAGGAGTAGGAAGAGGGGTTTACATGCCTTGTTTCTTAGTGGTTGGTTTGGCAATAGTGCAAGTAGTGCAAGACCTAATATAATTGCTGACCTCTTGTCGAAGTTTCGTCCAGTAGAAATGTTTTTGTAGAATTGCCATTGTCTTTTCGATGCCGAAGTGTCCTACCACTCGGCTATAGTGGGCTTCCTAGATCAACTTCACTCGCTCACTTGAGGGAACACATATATGGCCCAGACGACACAACAATCCATCCTGAAGATGGAAATTATCGACAACTGCCTTTGCACCCAACATTTGGTAGGTGGTGGAAAAGTCTGGGTCTATGTCATAGAGTTGGGGCCATCTAGAGGTCTCATGGCCAAATGAGTCTAACACTATGGTGAGTGCCGCGACTGGTGGTCTGCTGAGGCAATCAGTGACACGGTTGGTGCTTCCTGTTTTATACTTGATGTTGAGGTGGAATTGCTGCAAGTATGTGGACCACTTTTGATGGTGGTCATTCTACAATTTTCCTTGTGTATGCATGAACTGTAGTGGCTTATGATCAGTGTGGATGACTGTCTCCCTCCCAATAATGTAATGTCTCCACTGGTGGCAGGCTTGCACAATGGAGTACATTTCTTTGTCATAAGTAGGGTACTTACGGACACCATCTGATAGTGTTTCACTATTATAGGGCACGGGGTGGCCGTGCTACGTGAGAACGACACCCACAACATAGTATGAAGCATCGGTCTCAATATCAAAGGGCTGCTGCATGTCTGGTAGTGAAATTACTAGGGATGAGCACAAGCACTGCTTCAAATCATCGAAATATTGTTGTTGGGGCTGGCCCCATGCAAATTTTTCCTTACCACCACCCCTAGTTATTTGGTTGAGGGTGCATGCAATATGGGAGAATCCCAACACAAACCTGCGGTAGAAATTGGCAAGGCCCAAGAAGCTTCGAAGCTTAGTGAGTGTGGTTGGGGCTGGCTAGTCACGGATGACTTGGATCTTGGTTGGATCCACATGTATTCCATGTTGATCAATGATGTAGCCTAGTTAATGGACCCTTTCCATGCCGAGGGAGCATTTTTCCAAGTTTGTGTATAACTTGTGTTGCCATAGGGTGTGCAGAACTTGCTGAATATGCTGCAAGTGTTCGGCCCAAGTCTTACTCTAAATGAGAATGTCATCAAGATACACCACTACAAAAGTATTGGTGAATGGTCACAGGATATCATCCATCATCCTCATGAAAGTGGTTGTAGCATTTGTCAGACCAAAGGGCATGACCAACTATTCAAAAAGGCCTTCCTTTGACTTGAAGGCGGTCTTCCATACATCTGTCTATTCTATCGGGACTTGGTGGTAGCCAGATTTCAGATCAATCTTAGTGAAGTTTTTGGCCCCCATGAGTTGATCAAGGAGGTCGTTGATTTGGGGAATTGGGTACTAGTTTCTGACTATGATTTTATTCAGAGCCCGATAATCAATGCAAAGTTGCCAGGTTCCATCTTTCTTCTATACTAGCACGATTGGGCTCCCGCAAGGTGATGAGATAGGATGGATGTGCCCCAGGGATGATTTTAAGAATGGAAATTTATTTTTAAATGTAGGAACCTTGGTGAATCTTACTAATCCTTCATATGTCAACTATAAATGTTTGGCAATATTTTTGTAAAAATATTCAAATTTCTAAGTATTTTATATAGTTTTTATAAAATTTTGGTGATTTTTAAGGTAAGCAAATTTTATCCTATAGAATTTGGGCAAATCATTTTTAAAATAGCGAATCTCGTTTTTGGAAAAACCATGGAAAATTATCCCATGAGCGAAATTTAGCCCCTAAAATCATCCCTAGTGCCCCCTATGGAGCAATTCTTGGATTTGTCACTTGATCTCCTCATTCTCTAACAGAGAGTAGCAATAGACTGGTCCATTGGGCAGCGGTGTGCCAGTGGTCAAATCAATGGGGTGGTTGACCTGACATTACAGAGGTACCCCGGTAGGCGAGGAGAAGATACCCGAGTATTATTCCACGACCTTATCTACTTGCTTCTGCTGTGTGGAGAGGTTGGCCGCAGAGACCCTGGATGTGGCTGTGATTTTTCTCTCATTCTGAGAGCAGATCACGAAGAAGACAAACTTCCCCATCTGAGAGATGAACTTCCTGCATTGCTTAGCAGAGATCAAGGAAATAACACTATGTGGGACAGCCTCGGGTATCTTGTACAGTTTCTTGTTCAAAGTAATAATAACACTACGAGGCCTAGACTCATATACAACATGACGTTTCCATAAATAAGGTTGGCCCAAAAGANAAATTTCTAAGTATTTTATATAGTTTTTATAAAATTTTGGTGATTTTTAAGGTAAGCAAATTTTATCCTATAGAATTTGGGCAAATCATTTTTAAAATAGCGAATCTCGTTTTTGGAAAAACCATGGAAAATTATCCCATGAGCGAAATTTAGCCCCTAAAATCATCCCTAGTGCCCCCTATGGAGCAATTCTTGGATTTGTCACTTGATCTCCTCATTCTCTAACAGAGAGTAGCAATAGACTGGTCCATTGGGCAGCGGTGTGCCAGTGGTCAAATCAATGGGGTGGTTGACCTGACATTACAGAGGTACCCCGGTAGGCGAGGAGAAGATACCCGAGTATTATTCCACGACCTTATCTACTTGCTTCTGCTGTGTGGAGAGGTTGGCCGCAGAGACCCTGGATGTGGCTGTGATTTTTCTCTCATTCTGAGAGCAGATCACGAAGAAGACAAACTTCCCCATCTGAGAGATGAACTTCCTGCATTGCTTAGCAGAGATCAAGGAAATAACACTATGTGGGACAGCCTCGGGTATCTTGTACAGTTTCTTGTTCAAAGTAATAATAACACTACGAGGCCTAGACTCATATACAACATGACGTTTCCATAAATAAGGTTGGCCCAAAAGAACATCACAAACTTCAAGAGGAGAAACATCACACAATACCTCCTCTTTGAAGGGCTTGATGTCTTACGACAGTCGACACTGTTGGCTGACATGAAGATTTCTTCCTTGGCTGAGCCATCCAATGGTGTAGGGTTGTGGGTGTGGCATTGCCAGTAGGGCTAGCCGCTTGACCTCTACTGAGATGAGGTTCTTTTGGCTACCACTATCAATGATGAAGTGCAGTGGGATGCCTTTTACCCACATCTAGGAATGGAAGAGGCACTCTCCTTATTCTGGCTCGTCTGGTTCACCATGCTGGAGCTTGGTGGTAGCAACGGTGGCATTGGGTTCCGCATCAATGATCTGTCTTCCCATTTCTAGTTTTGACTTAGAGTCAGAACCCACATATGATTTAGAGGCTTTCACTTCAACCACCAGCATCTTCTTTGAGAAACAGTTGGTAGTGTTATGCCAAGGGCTCTTACGGAAGTCACACCACTTCCCGAAATCTTTCTTTATCTTTCTAGTGTCCTTCTTTTCTTGCAGCTTGGACTGGTTGTCCTAATACTATCCATATTTTCTTTGTCCTTTGTTCTATGGGTTGGGGCCACCCTTTCCTGGATTTTGTTGTGCGGGGTTCCCCGACCCAAATTGTCACGTCTTTTGTTTGAGCTTCTGCTCGATTTTGACGGCATATCGGCAGGCTACGCCCAAGGATGAGATGTCTAGAAATTCCATTTTGGTCTGGATGTATCTATGCAGAGGACCGCGATACTTCAGCACCATATGTCTCTCTGAATATTTGATACCCAGCTTGGTGCGCAAGGTATGGAAGATATTTGTGAAATCTGGCACTGCTTGGTCTCTTTCTTGCCACAGTGTGGTCCATTTGGTATACAAGTCGTCATAACTTCCAACATGGTAGTATTTTTCCTTAATAGAATCCCTAAATGATTCTTAGGTGGTCATGAATGTAAATAATGAAGGTTCCTTTGTTTTCTTTTGCTCACAAAATGTTTCCCACCAATCTTTGACATGGGGAACGACTTTGAGGAGCGCAAAAGTAATCTTTTCTCTATTCGAAAAGTTATGAACAGAGAAATACCCTTCTATTAGATTTAACCACTTGTCTACAACATCTTCGTCTATCTGACCTTCAAATATAGGAATATTTAAGTTTATTTGTACCTTGAAGGGGGCGGTGACTCCGCTCAAAGAAGATGCGTCGCCTGTTGGTAGTCGCCGAAGGATTTGCGCGAAATTATCCATCATCTCGTTCCTTTGTTGCATGAGGGATTCCTTAATAAACAGTTTGAAAGGATATCCTATCCCATCATATTTATTTTCTCCTTCCATGAGAGGTCACTTGGGTGTGCGAGTGCTTTTGTCCTCAAGAGAAACAAGCTCGAGACCTAAATCTTTGTACTCCAACCTCGTTGGGGACATCCATTAAGACGACAAGGAGCAGACCACTCTGATACCACTGATCTAGATTTTATGAGCAGAAAAAAATGACTACAGATTATTACCAGATGCTTAACATAGAATAACAGAGATACATTAAAACTGGTTTTCTATTCAATAAGGAAATACGCTGAAATTGTAAAATGCAGTGGAGAACAAGCTTGCTGGAATGGTGGCGGCTTATCTCTGAGAAGAGATGTGACGGTTGCACTCATTCACAAGAATATGATTACAATAAGGATCTCAATCCCTTTTTACAATAAACAAGAGTTTCAAAAACCCTAAACATCCAAAAACCTAACCCTAGGAGATGAAGCGCCAAAAGTCATGTGGGCCCTGTTTGGGTAAGTCAATACATCAACTTCCTGGGGTCGTAACTTTTCCATACGATCTCCGTCTTAGGCATATGATAGCCCATTGGAAAGATATATCCGAGGACTACAACATTTGCACAAAATTTCATGATGAAAATTTTCAAGCACAACATACCCCAAAAAACGTCGTTTAGGGCCTCAAAACGGCTTCGAAAGTTTAGGACCCAAAAAACTGATAAAAATAGTAAATTATCAAAATTGCTAGAAAGTTGTTTTGAGCTAGTTGGAAAAAGGTGGGTGGCCACCGATATCCACTTGGATCACTTCATCTCATTATTCCACAAATAATCATGGGTTCTTTAACCATACTTCTAGGATAACTCAATCCACAAAGAGTCTTCCTGTGAGGGCTTTCACCATAAAGGGGACCACTTTGGAGTTCATCCATTTCTACTTATTGTCAACCATGAAAAGACAATAATGATTCATCTTTACATCAAAAAAACTTGGTTCCATTACCCAAACCTTTGTGCTACCAGGATTTCTTCAAGGGTTGACATCAATGACAACCAACCTTAATCAACAATCCCCCCCTTTGGCATTGATGGCAACACTATGATGAAAAAATGAAACTATGTCATGCAATACCGAAGTCATATCAATCATGTTGCCTCTGGAAACATGCATCTTTTCTCCACATATCTGTGACCATTTCTCCCCCTGGAACCATGCCTCTGTCCTTTGCATCTAATGAATCTCTCCCCCTTTGTCATCAATGGAAAATGTATCTTTCCATCTGGGTCTTCTCCCCTTGAATGAAGTGTCCTCTTTATGGTGCTTCCTCGTGTACATCTAACAAATATAAGATAAGAATTAATTTTGGAGTAGAAATAACTCTGATTCTCTAGTGAAGATACTCAAAGGCTTCTCGTGGAAGTTGTTTTGTAAAAATGTCTGCCACTTGTTCTTTTGTGCCCACATACTCAACTCTGATGTTCTTTTCTGCAACTTGTTCTCGTAGAAAGTGATACTTGATTGGAATTTGCTTTGTCTTGGAGTGTGTTAGAACATAATATTTTATGCAAGGTGTTTTCCTACAAAGTGTCCCCTTCAGCGAAAAAGTGGAAAAGAATGGGTCAAAAACCCACTTATCCTAAGTCGGGGGCACATAAGCGCTCTAGATTATGTAGCGCACAGATCTGGGTGATCAGAATATGTATGCCTAGATCATCGGTCCAGATTCAATTCCGGACTCACCCCATCGTTCTACCTTTAATGGGTGGGGTGGGTCTAATATGATAGTTTTACCATGCACTGATCTAAAGGGTCAGGCAAGCCGCACCCTGATCTACGGTTGAGGTCCCATTCCAGACCCGCCCTACTGTTCTACCTTTAATGATGGGGGGGGGTCCGATATGGGTGATTTTTCAGTGTGGGCCCCTTTGCTATCGTGGAGCCTCCTCCTTGTGTCACCCCCCTCCTCTTTCCACCTGCGTTCCACTAGGCCTCCTATCCACCAGTCACATCACTCGTTTCCCCCTTTTCTTGTTAGGACACACTTGCCTTCTACTCACCCTCGTGGCATATCATTTTCCTTTTCTCTCCCTCTTGTCCTCCCACACCTGTCCCTCTCCCTATCACATCGTCCTATCATAGGAGACATGTTCTCTTTTGAAAAATTACATCCCACCACCGTATATCCGTGGCCCCGAAAAGACCTGCCACATTTTTCCTCTCGCCTCTCCTCATCTCACTTCCGCATCTAATATGCCAAATCATCTATGTCTAGTCACCGCTCATCCGTCACTCCCCGTCAGGTGCCCTAGTTATCGCGTCCACCTCCATGTCTTACCATGAATCTGTTTAACAGATCGAGGTGGCAGCATGAGAAGCCTCCACATCCCAAAGGTGAAGAGTTGACCGGGGCCATTTATGATCCCAAAGAAGAGGTTATTGGAATGGTTGGTGGTGGGTGGACATCGTTTCCACCATAAATGGAAAGTCCAGGAGAGGTCTGTCATCTTGTCAACTCCTTGTAGGCTCATTCTAGAACATGGTGGCATCTAACCGAAGTGCATGATGGCTCAGAGACTGCATGCATAGTCTGCTAGTAAGCATGCATACGCAATGCCTTCAATGCAGTAACTCGAAGCTTCTGTTGGGACTTGCTCCAAGTATATGAAGGCATTTTTCCCATTTTTGTATCTATCGATGGTTGAGCTATGCTCTCGAATTGTAAAGACTTAATGAAATTTCTGGTTCTCTGGTTATGAGTTGTATCTAATACCTTCTGTTTAATGAAAATCATCTTCTCTCCATCTCCCTGTCATATTTGTTTTAAGACACTCGAAATTGGTAGGTCTAGTCAAGGGCGATTATGTTGTGTGATGTATGTTTGATCACGATGGTGTTTTCACCAGTTTTAAATTAATCTCTTGTGTCTTTTTCTTCATCTTACCCTGAGTAGCTCATTGAAATATTCAAGTGAGATGTTACAGTAGCCACCGTGATGCAGGTATGATCACTGTGTTACTGTAACTGTGTCATCTTGACACATTTCCATTTTTTTTATTTCTTCTACGAGATATTGGAAGTTTGATGCCTACATCAGACCTTTGGCGTTTCTCTCTGAAGTCTTCCTCCTATTCACCCTTATTACAACTTATTTAATGAAGTTAAATCAAGACCTCACTTACTTGTGCATAGCCTGGCCCAGGATTCTGAGTTAAAACAATATTTTTCTGGGTCTGCATCCATTCAATCACCCTTTTATATACCAATCATGACATAAAACTGATGGGCATCAGGCTCTGCTCTTGCCGCAATCCAGGAGTGACATATGGCACCGTTGTTGGGGACAAAGTTGAATATTTTCCCCGAAACTAAATGACATTGAGCCTCTGATTTTGAAGGTGCATCAGGCATCAGAGCTCTTGAAGATTGCTACTATGCACTTGGCGACTGCATTGTGACGACTCCACTATGGAAAACCTATTGTTTCAGTTGTGGCTTCCAAAGGCAAACACATGAAGTCTACTCCAAATATGCCTTTAGCAACACCTGAAGCCAATCCAGAGAAGCTTATTAGAAAGGGAAATGCACTCAAGGAAGGAACTTCTACTGCTGAACCAGGTATTTCTGATAGTTCTCGTTTCCCTCTGTTAGAAACTCCAATTCCTTCTTCTCAGTTTTCTAGCAGACCCTTTACTGAAGTTTCTCATTTCCTGAATTTTGGGAGTGTTCCTGCTAAGTTTTCTTCCCCTGGTGTTGCATTGGAGGGAGAAACTCTTGTCACTCCTATCGCCCCTGATGTCGCAACCTGGTCTAGACCCAGGAACTTAGGAGAGTTTCCTACCCTAGATTTTTACACCCCTCCTTCGGTTACTGTTGTTGATGCGATGTTATCCCATCCCTCTGCTCCTTTAATCCCTGTGGCCTTTTCTTCAAATCCTTTGTTGTTCCCTTTTCCTCCTACGAGTTTAGCTCCTCTCTCCCCTGTTCGATCCTCATCTCCTCCTAATTCTCCTCCACCTAATATCCCTATGGCAGGAGCCCATCCCCCTGGTAATAGAATGGATGACATAGTGGCTGCTAGATACTCCCCTTTAGTCCTACCTGAGCCATTTAATCCTCTCCATGCTGGAGATTACTTGAAACATATGCCTAAATTCACTAGAGAGGAAGACATAATTGTTGAAGAGAACCTTGCTGCCTTCTACAGTTATGCAGACAACCTGAACATTGAAAATGAAGATGTCTGGATGAGAGTATTTGTTCAGAGCCTTGACGGTGAGGTTAGAAAATGGTTTAGGGGACTGACCCCTGGATCTATTGATAGGATTGAGGCTCTGGATAACACCTTCTTGAGACAGTGGGGAGAAAAAAAATATTTCATGTATTACATGAAAAAATTTGGGTCCTTGAAGATGAAGGAAGGAGATTTTGTCTCTAACTTCTCCAAAAGATTCAATAAGATGTACAATAATATCCTTGCTGAGATCAAACCCTTAGAATCCTCTGCCAAAATCACTTATACTAGTGCTTTTGACCCCGAGTTTTTCCTCCTACTTAGAGAAATAAGAGCCACTTCCCTGGCTAACATGCAAGATGCAGCCTTGGAAGTAGAATCAAATGTGCTGGCACTTAACAGGCTCAGAAGTAAATCTAACAAAGACAGAGGAAGAGGGAAATCTGAGGAATCAACCTTTGGTTCTTCTATATCTCACCCTTAGGTGGATGAATTGACAAATATGGTGAAGACCATGTTTGTAGAAATGGAGAAAATAAAAATGGAGGGGAAACATACATACAAAATTCCTCAAAACACCGACAACAGAGGCAACTTTAGGAGGCCTAACAACAATGTTCCTTAGATTATGCCAAGGGAACAAAGGAATAGAGATAGGGATGATCAAAGGATTCAGACCCCCCTCCAAAATAACCTTGGCACTAATGAAGAGAGGGAAGAAGAGGAGCTTGACCCTGAAATACACTGTATTGAAGACACCTCTCCTTTTCCCCATTTGACTCAATCTACATTTGAAGAATCCCTTATGAACAGTCAAATAAATGAGTTGAGTAAAGGGGAGAAATCCCACCATAGAATTTCTAACAAATACAATCTCGGATCAAAGAAGAAAGAAGAGAAGTGTGATAAGCCCCTCATAGAAGAAAAACCCGCTAAGGCTGTAGCAAACACTGCCCGAGAAAATAAAACTCAGTCTTAGAGGTAAGGGAAATTCCTAAGCCTCCTTCCTCCTTTAGTTTCGAGCACAAAATTAAAAAAGATCAGAATTCCCATACCCCTCTCGGAACAAGTTAAAAATCAAGATTTCAAAAGGTCCCTCTCCAAACTGTTGTTGTCTGAGCCACCTCAGCTTACCACAGACTCAGTAAATCCCCAAGATGAAAAGCCAACAGTCATCCTAGGTCCCATGGTAGAAGAAAAAGATGATTCATCCCCTCCCTTCTACACATCCCTGAACATATATGATAAGGTGTTGCATAACTGCCTGATGGATTCAGGGGCTTCCCATAACCTCATGCCCAAAATAGTCATGGAAAAATTGGGACTGGAAGTGACCAAGGCCTATCATGATTTGTACTCTTTTGATTCAAGGAGGGTGCAATGTCTTGGAGTCATCAAAGACCTGGGGGTATCTTTATTTCATCTACCAATGAAGAGTGTGGTCATGGACATTGTGGTAGCTAATGTTCCCCCCAAGTTTGACATGTTGTTGTCAAGATCTTAGATTAAAAAGCTTGGAGGAAAATTACAAATGGACCTCACATATGCCACTATTCCAGTTTTTGGAGGAGAAAATAGAAGATTGTATAGAGAATCTCAGTTGGTCTACATTGTCAGTGACGAAGAAGACCCCACTAACCATCATATCTATTTACTTGACACAGATTTGGGGTCTAGTTTGTTACATCTTACTAATGCTCATGAAGTACCTCTTGAAGTTAGAAAGAAATCCTTGTCTGATTAGGAAATTCCTCCTCCAAGTACCTCTTTGTGGAATATGTTCTTCGATGGAGCCTCTTCTAGTGAAGGTGTTGGTGCTGGAGTGGTTTTTGTATCACCTTGTTAGGAAACCATATCCCTGTCATACAAGCTAGAGTTTGAAAACACCAATAATGTGGTAGAATATGAAGCTCTTGTTTTAGGTTTAAGGGCTGCAAAAAAGATGGGAATTAAAGAGGTAGCAGTGTTCGGAGATGTTGAGTTGATAGTTTGGCAGGTCAGAAATTCTTATCATGCTAAACATCCTCAACTCAGAAGTTACAAAAATGAGGTGTGGGACCTGATTGATAATTTCTTCTCAACTTTCAACATTTCTTTTATTCCAAGAGAAGAAAATACTTTTGCTGATTCCCTAGCTGTCTCAGCTAGCCAGTTTAGGATACCTCTGGCAACTAGGATCAAATATGATGTTGAGATAAGATATAGGCCATCTGTACTGGACAATATCAGGCATTGAAAGGTGTTCGAGGATGATATTGAAATCAAAAAATTCCTCGAGTCTGTTGATGAGTTCTCTACATTGCACATTGATCAATATCCTGATCCCGAAGGCGATCTGCACCCATAGGTATTTTTAAATAAAATTGCTAACTACTGTATTGTTCAGTTGCCTAGCAATCACATTCCAAAGGGACTAGTTCCTTTAGAAAGATTGTTCGATGGGAATTATGTGGTAGTGAAAGGTGAGGCTTCAAATGGGGTTGCTGATGTAACTAAATGAAATATTGGCACAGAGGAGGATCCTAAGTTCGTCAAGTTGTCAAGCAGCCTGTCAAAGGGGCAGAGAGCCGAGTATGTTGAGTTATTAAAATAATTTGTTGATGTGTTCGCCTAGACCTATGAAGACCTCAAGACATATGACACAATTGTCATGGAACATAAGATCCCACTGAAAGAAGAAGCTAAGCCATTCAGGCAGAAGTTAAGACAGATTAATCCAATGTTACTGCCTATCTTGGAGAAAGAAGTAAAGAAGTTGTTATATGCTCAAATCATAGTCCCTTTGAGATATTCTGAGTGGGTGGCTAATCTGGTGCCAGTAAGAAAGAAGAGTGGAAAAATCTGACTTTGTGTTGATTTCAGGAACCTCAACAGAAGCTCTAGGAAGGACAATTATCCCCTACCTAATATGGGGCACATATTGCAGAGGGTAACTCGTGCATCCAGGATATCCATGATTGATGGTTTTTCTGGCTATAATCAGATATCATTCCTGCCTGAGGATAGAGAAAAAACATCCTTCACCACTCCTTGGGGCACATTCATGTATGCCAAAATGACTTTTGGATTAAGTAATCCAGGAGCAACATTTCAATGAGCCATGGACATAGCCTTCATTGGGGAGAAATATCAGCTCGTGGTGATCTATCTGGATGACATCACTGTCTTCTCCAGATCTGATAAAGAACACTATTGTCACTTAAGGAAGGTTTTCTTGAAATGCAGAAGGTTTGGATTTTCCTTAAACCCTAAGAAATATTTGTTTTCTATGAAGGAGGGGAGGTTGTTAGGCCATATGGTATCAGCAGAGGGAGTGAAAATTGATCCCAGCAGGGTGAAGGCAATTCATACCCTGTCACTTCCCAGATCCAAGAAAGAGGTCCAGTCTTTCCTGGGTAAAATTAATTTTCTGAGGAGGTTTCTCTCAAATTTTGCTGAGTTGGTGAAGCACATAACAACCATGCTCAGAAAGAGAAATGAAGTAAAATGGAATGGTGAACCCAGGGAATCCTTTGTCCAAATAAAAAAGGCTTTGACTGAGGCACCTGTGCTGATCAGTCCTAATTATTCCAAGGATTTCCTAATTTTTTCTTTTTCTTATTTTGATACAGTAACAATCGTTCTATTACAGAAGAATGCTAAAGGGCTGGAGAAGCCCATTTCATTTTTCAGTAGGGCATTAAGAAATGTAGAGGTCAAATATGGAATCATGGAGAAGCAAGCTTATAACTTGGTCAAGGCCCTTAAAGCATTCAAATTCTATGTCCTTCATTCAAAAACCATTGCATATGTTCCTTCAGCTTCTGTGAAGGACATCCTCATTCATCTTGACATAGACAGGAAAAGAAGCAAGTGGATTACCAAGATCCTTGAGTTTGACCTAGAGATTAATCCAACCAAGTTAGTTAAAGGGAATGGCTTAGCCAATTTGTTGGATGAATCAAATTGCAAAGCCTTGGGGGTTAAATTCATCAATGGTTGCTCAGGAAATCAATAGGATGAATTTTCTTATGGCAATCCTCAAGACAGTCCTCCACTAGCATAGTGCACCTGGTATAGAGATATCATATATTTTCTGCTAGAATTAAAGCCCCCTGATAAAATAGGGAAGAGTAAGGTAAGAGCTTCAAAGCTCAAAGCAGTCAAATATTTCCTTATTGACCAAGTATTGTACTGGAGAGACCCTCTAGGGTTTTTTTTGAGGTGTCTAAACCCATAGGAGGCCTATAAAGTGAAATTTGACTTCCAAAGCAGCCTCTGTGGGGGACACCACTTTTGGAAGACCATGACCCACAAGATTCTCAGGGCTGGGTACTACTGGCCCACCTTATTCACTGATGTCTGTAGAGAGTTAAGAGCCTGCATCAAATTCCGAAGGTTCTCAGGGAAGCAATAGCTCAAATATCTGCCACTAAAACCTGTAGTAGCTGCAACACCCTTTCAACAATGGGGGTTGGAATTCATTGGAGAGATTCATCCTTCCTCAAGCGGTGAGCACAGATGGATCCTAACTGCAACTGACTATTTTACCAAGTGGATAGAAGCTATTCTCACCAGGAGTGCTTCACATAAAGTTATCATCAACTTCCTGGAGGATATCATAGCAAGGCTTGGATGCCCCAGTAGAATTTTCATTGATAATGATACATCTTTCAAGTCTGAGCCTCTGGTGAGGTTTTGTGAGCAGTTTGAGATTTCACTGGTTCATTCCACTCCCTATTATCCATAAGGAAACAAACTGACAGAGTCTTCCAATAAAATCCTAATTAATCTCATTAAAAGATTGCTGGAAGATAATAAGAAGGCCTGAGACTCAAAACTCAAATTCTCTTTGTGGGTTGACCGAGTAGTGAAAACCAAGAAATCCCTGGGCACGTCCCCTTTTCAACTTGTTTATGGGACAAAAGCCATTTTTACCACTTAGCTGGCTCTACCTGTAGCAAAATTCTTTGAAGATTATGAGGGAGAGCCAGATCATATAGTCAGAAGAGTCTATCAAATGGTGGAAGTACAACAGACCAGGGAGCAGGTAATGAATAGAGCTCACAATCATCAACAAAAGATCAAGCAGGTCTTTGACAGAAGGGTCAATAAAGAGGATTTCCAACTGGGAGATCTAGTATTTAAGTGGGATGCTCTCAAGCTGGACAAGGGAAAACGTGGCAAATTCGAAGCCCTATGGATCGAGCCCTTCAAGGTCGCTGGAGTATTTTCAAATAATACCTACAGGTTGCAGGATTTGGAGGGTGAAGAAGTTTTCAATGGCCCTATGAATGGGCATTTTCTGAATAAATGTCTCTTTTGAGCCACACATGGCTCCTCTATGTTTGTAAATATTGTTTTTTAGTTTATCTTTCATTTTTAATAATGATTCCATACCCCAACAACAAGGTACTGAATCTGCAAAATAGTTCTTGGCATCTTGCGGGGAGCAAGCCATCCCCCATGGAGCCTAATGTTAGCACATAATCTTGTATGCAAGATATTTTCCTACAAAGTGTCCCCTTCGGCAAAAAAGTGGCAAAGAATGGGTCAAAAACCCACTTATCCTAAGTCGGGGGTGCATAAGTGCTCTGGATTATGTAGTGCACAGATATAGGTGGTCAAAATATGAATGCCTAGATCTTCGGTCCAGATTCAATTCTGGACCCCCCCGTCATTCTACCTTTAATGGGTGGGGGGGTCCGATATGACAGTTTTCCTGTGCGCGGATCTGAAGGTTCAGGTGAGCCACACCCATATCTACAGTTGAGGTCCCATTCTAGAACTACCCTGCCATTCTACCTTTAATGATGGGGGGGATCTGATATGGGAGGTTTTCCAGTGTGGGCCCCTTTGCTGTCGTGGCGCCTCCTCCTTGTGTCGCCCCCCTCCTCTTTCCACCTATGTTCCACTAGGCCTCCTATCCACCAGTCACATCACTTGTTTCACCCTTGTCTCCTTAGGACACACTCACCTTCCACTCACCCTCGTGGCATATCATTTTCGTTTTCGCTCCCTCTTTTCTTCCCACACCTACCCCTCTCCCTATCACATCGTCCCGTCATAGGATATGTGTTCTCTTTCGACAAATCACATCCCACCATTGTATCTCCATGGCCCCCACAAGACCTACCACATTTTTCCTCTCACCTCTCCTCGTCTCACTTCCACATATAATATGCCAAATCATCCTTGTCTAGTCACTGCTCATCCGTCGCTCCCCGTCAGGTGCCCCAATTATCGCGTCCGCTTGCACGTCTTACCATGAAGCCATTTAGCAGATCGAGGTGGCAGCATGAGAAGCCTCTATGTCCCAAAGGTGCAGAGTTGATTGGGGCCATTTCTGATCCCAAGGAAGCAGTTATTGGAATGGTTGGTGGTGGGTGGACATCGTTTCCACCATAAATGGAAAGTCCAGGAGAGGAATGTCAGCTTGTCAACTCCTTGCAGGCTCGTTCTGGAACACAGTGGCGTTTGACCAAAGTGCATGATGGCTTAGAGATTGCATGCATAGTCTTCTAGTAAACATATAGATGGAATGACTTCAATGTAGTAACTCGAAGCTCCTACTGGGCTTTGCTCCAAGTATATGAAGGATTTTTTTCCATTTTTGTATTTATCGATGGTTGAGCTATGCTCCCGAATTGTAAATATTTAATGAAATTTCTGGTTCTTTGGTTATGAGTTGTATCTGAGACCTCTTGTTTAATGAAAGTTAGCTTATCTCCATCTCTCTATAAGCTTTGTTTTAAGACACTCAGAATTGGCAGGTCTAGTCAAGGGTGATTATGTTGTGTGATGTATGTTTGATCACGACAGTATTTTCACCAGTTTTAAATCAAACTCCTGTGTCTTTTTCTTCCTCTTACCTTGAGTAGCTCATTGAAAGATTCAAGCAAGCTGTTACAGTAGCCACCATGATGAAGGTATGATCACTGTGTTACTGTAACTGTGTCATCCTGGCACATTTCATTGTTTGTTCTTTCTTCTATGGGCTGTTGGAAGTTTGATGCCTACAACAGACCTTTGCAATTTCTCTCTGAATTATTCCTCGTACTCACCCTTATTACAACTTACTGACTGAAGTTAAATCAAGACCTCACCTGCTTGTGAATAGCCTGGCCTAGGATTCTAAGTTAAAACGATATTCTTTTGGGTCTGCATCCATTTGATCACCCTTTTATATACCAATCGTGACATAGAACTAATGGGCATCATGCTTTGATCTTACCACAATATAGGAGTGACTTATGATGCTAACAGAGTGCATCATCGGGTTCTTTGAGATATTGATGGTGCTTGTATTATCACAATAGGTTGGAATGGAATCATCATACTCAACCTATATATCTGTCAAAGTTTGTTTCATCCAAAGAACCTGTGTACAACATGTTGTTGCTGCAATATACTCTGCCTCAGATGTAAATAGAGATACTGATGATTGTTTCTTGCTTATCCATGATACTAACTACTCACCCAAGTAGAACGATTCTCCACTAGTGCTTCGTCGGTCATCAATACAATGTGCCTAATCTGCATCTGTGTAGGCCATAAGATATAGATCCTTTCCTTTTGGATACCATAATCCAAACTCTTTTGTTCCTTTGAGATATCTAAAAATTCTCTTCACTGCTAATACATGTGATTCCTTTGGTGCTTCTTGAAATCATGCAACATGTCCAACTGCATGCATTGCATCTGGTCTAGATGTTGTCACATATAGTAGGCTTCCAATCATTCACCTTTATTGCCTCTGATCTGTAGACTTTGAATCATCATCTTTTCTTAACTTGCAACTGGTTTGCATGGGAGTGATAACTGGTTTGCATTCTTCCATTCCAAACCTCTTTAACATTTCTTTGATATACTTGGTTTGAGAAATAAAAGTTCCTTGGTTTCTTTGACATATATGAAGTCCCAAAAAGAAGGATAGTTCTCCAAGTAATGACATTTCAAATTCATTCTACATATCCTTTGCAAATTTCTGGCTTAACCTGTCATCATCACTACCAAAAATAATATCATCAACATAAACTTCAATTAATAAAATATTACCTTGACTTACCTTGATG
>SNQJ01S0023253.1:101515-121572 GCA_010110895.2 Picea sitchensis | reverse complement strand
TAAAGTATAAAGTATGTATATTTTGTATATCCTAAGTCCCTATGTTGGAAAATGTATTCCATGTGGACCCAAGCTAGTTCCCAACATGACAAGTTTCAAGTTGGAACATGAAAATATAATTGGGGGGATTTAGTTCTTTTGGCCATATTTCCATTATCATTCTCGCCTCACCACAACCATGATACTATCATTCATACTTTAATGTTTCTAGTACCTATACCTATAACTGGGAAAACTTTGGATATAGATTGAATAGGCGGGTTGTCAGTCCCATAGGACATTGAAGAAGCAGGTTCTCAGGCCTGTGATAATTCTCTCCATGTGAGAGAATTGTTGGGAATTGATTTCCCAAGGTGCCAAGCTACAAATACAGGGCTCTGAGACTTCCTATCCACTCTGTTGTTGAAGCCTCAGAAGGAAAGTGGGGCAGCTGAAGGATTGTTGATAAGAGAAGGGGCACACTTCCTTGGGTGGGACATGCATGTCGGGAATGGAGGTTCTTAGTTTTATTTGGAACCTGTGTCTAAGTTTATTGTTTTCTGAGATACTTTATCCTTGTTAGGAATCCTTTACCATATGGACTCTTAGCTCAATCTCGGGGGTGACCCACTGTTGAGAGTTATGAGCAGTGTGGTCTAAGGTTGGGAGGAACGTTGAAGGTTTGCATGCAGTTGGAGTTATTTTACCAAAGATAAATTATAAGTGTCTATTTTGTGTTAATTTATGTGTTGTGTTAATATTTATTCATTTACTCTCATGGGTTTTTTGTATATATTGTATATGTATATAGTTTTTATTATTTTGAATTAATCTGTGCAATTGCAAAGTATTTTACCTAACAAAATTCATATCAGAGTTTGAACTTTTTATGTGGAATTTCCCAACTGGGATCTTGGGATGCTACAATGTGGTATCAAAGCCCAGTTTCCAAAACTTATCCTGCATGGGCCCAATTAATAGAGAACAGAACTAAAATTTGCAGAGTAAGCATGCAAATTGTTTGACAGAATGTCGGAATTAATGAGGATGTTTGCAATTCGTTTGATAAAATTATTGAAGTGGGATGTGGAAGAATTCTTGGAAAATTTCATGGGAAATTGCAAAAATAAAGAACAAGAATTTAAATCCCTAATTTAAATCTCAAATTGGGAAAATTTGAGTCTACAAATTGGCCGAATTTCATGTTTATAGAGTTCCATGGTGAATTTGGGGTGAAATTAGGAAAAAGCCCCAAATTTTATAGTTAATTTCATAAGGAATTCGACCTATGGGAGTTGAATTACAAGCAATGAGGTTGAAAGGATTGTTACAAGGATGAAATTGGCCATATGGATATTAATTAAAATACTTCAATGGTGACCATAAGAAGAGTTATGAAATTGTTCATTTTTTGGTATTTTGGAAAAATTCAAAACTAGGCGAAATTGGAAAAAAATTGGTATTTGTTTGTACATTAACATCAGCATGACATGGGGGACACGTGTTAGCTGACGTGGTAGAAAGATGACGTCTACTCCCATGGTTATAGGCCACAGTGGAAGGTACATGGTGGTATGGTGGCACGGGTAGCAGGTGACCTCGCACCACTAGTGGTGGGTTCCCTCCTACCAATAGAAACTCGGAGCCTAGACCTATAGAACTAAATTTCAAGGGGGGGGTTGAGTGGGGTTAGTCTAAATCAATGCAAGGAGGTTGGAATGAATTCATTTTGATGCAGGAGCATTTCCAGTAAAGCATGAGTGCAGGACAACTCAGCGCCTAGCGCGCATTTTGAATTGAATTTTAAATTTAAAGTGGCATATCATGTAAATATTTTGAAATGATTGTAATTAAAGAACATATCTAATTTTTTGGAGCTGGATGATCGTATGAGATCATTAGAGAATTAATTTTCTTTTAATGAAGTCATGTGCAATATAGATCCGATGTGTTTGATCTTATCTGTCTATCAAATATATTTATTGTAATAAATTCTAATAGTTGAATGTTTTAATTCGATATGATAGCACTAGAGTAGTTGGAGGGAAAGGCTCAAAGAGCCCCTCTTGTATAAAGCTTTGTATTGTTTCCCAAAGAAGGCTATTGAAAATATTGTATATGTTGTAGAAGTTACTGAAGCTTATCAGAGTGTATGAGCACATTTATATTTCCTGTTAAATGAATATAACAGAGGAGCATTGTCCCAAATGTCAGGTGTTGTTATGTCTATCTGAATAAATAAATGGTAGGATTTATGTTTATCTGAAATTCTCTGTTATTTCTTGTTCTTGTGTTTATGAAAGCATTTACATGGTTGAATGTATGAATATGTGAATATTTAGATAAGTTTCAATTGTTTCTCTTCTTAGAGAAAGTGCAAGTGTGCATAGTGTTTGCAAGGAGTGCGTTGATAGAGTATGTTTCGACGCATAATATTAGAAGAGATAAATTGAAACTTTTGTATGCAAAGAGTGCATAGTGTTTGCAAAGTGCATGTGACAGAGTTCGTAGCACCTCAAAAAGTTCAGCAAAGATAGTTTGAGAGTGTGGGTAGGAGGAACCTCACCCAATTTGGTAATGTTCAGAGGGAAAAATAGAGTGTGGAAGGATTGTTACAAGGAGTGCACAGTCATCCTTCAAGAGTGAAGATTGAAGGAAGTTTATCCACAAGGAGTGTGCGATAGAGTCTTTTGACTCAGAAGCTCAGGAGGAATAGTGAAATTCATCCACAAAGAAGATAAGTCATGGAGGAGGACCTGTTGCAAGGTGTGTAAAGGCTGAAATTATACTAGGTGTCGAAGAGAGCACTCTGAGAAGGAAAAAGTTATAGAAAGAACAAATTTCTGGAGGGAGAGAAACACAGAATATTCAAAGGGAGGAGGTCCTTTAACGTTTCCCAAAATTAATGATAAATATCCATCCAGAAGGGATTAGGATCATTCCAGACTGTCAGATCTAGGGACATTTGCACGGAAGCTAGCCATGAAGCATTTCGGCACATCGTAGTTCAGAGTGTTTAAAGTGTTGAGAAGTGGGATCATTGAAGTCGTGAATTCGCAAGAGAATCCTAACCATTAGTGTTGGCCCTCGACCAAGTTTTGAGGAAACATTGGTCAAAGTTGGCCCACTTTTGGACTTCGACACATTGGTCGAGGAAGGAGCGTTGAGGCTCCTTTATCTCCCAGATTTTCTAATCCGCTACCACGTACCCTCCTCGCAACTAACTGTTGGCCCTCGACCAAGTTTTGAGGAAACATTGGTTAGAGTTGGCCCACTTTTGGACTTCGACAAATTGGTCGAGGAAGGAGCACCCAGGTAGAGCTGAGATCACGGATCTCACTTATTTTGCGGGCTATGTGGACCTAGTAAGGGGTTCTTTAGGGATTTTGTAATGGGTTATGGGATGCCAACCCATGGGGTTTTCCCATGTCTGGACCTATTGTAAGGGTTTGTAAAAGTATAAATAAAAGAATAAATTATGGTAGAAGTAGTTCTTGAGAAGTTTTGGAGCTAAGTGAAAGTGGTCTGAGTGTCTTTGCGCAAGGGAATGAATGTGTGTTAAGTATTTGTGCTTGATAGAGACTGGCTCTATGCCTTGATCTAGTTTTATGAAGGAGGATATGGTGCTCAGTGTGTAGATCTCCTATCTGGTGCGAAGCTCGACTCTGTGGCTTAGTGCACAGGAGCAACTAAATGTAAGAGATTGAATAATAATAAAGCAGTGAAGCAGTTGGTGGATGTAGCCCCACACTAGGGTGAACCACATATATCTTGTGTCTTTGGGTTTCTTTGTATTGTGTTATTTATGTTATGAATCTTCTCAGTGTTTTGATTAGTATGTATGATAGATAGATCTGTTATTTCTTAAGTTCTTTACTTGTGATAAGTGTAAATGAAGGTTAGATCTAACTCAGTGCTAAGTTCTCAGGATATAGAATAATTTAATGTTACTGTGTCGATCTACCTTAGATATGTTCTGCGATGTTAATAAGGTTAATGAACTAATGTATGTCACTTCCTAAGCATTAACAGAATACCCTGCGAAGTGTTATTATCATAGATCTGTGTCCCAGCCTAGTTATAGACACCTACATCTTGTAACCCCCCCTACTTCTACCTTAGGTGAGACTTCGTCTGCCTCGCAGGTGTCGCCGAAAGGGATGGTAGTTGGGGTTTTTTTGGTGCATTGTTAAGTGTTGAACCTTGGGTCTGCCCCTATGCCAACAAATGGTTTCATTGCCGGGACCTAAAACTGTGATTGCTGGGAATTGAAGTAAAGAAATAGAGAAGCTCTGTGCGTAGATCTGTTGCTGAAGTGCACAACACACTACTCAACTTGTGAAGATTTTTTCTAAGAAAGAAATCTGATCTAATGAAAGAGGTAAGATCTGAAAAGAGGTAAAGCTTTGTGCTTTGACAAGAGTAAGATAAGTGAACATTTTTGTTTTGAAAGCCTGGATTTAAGTATGTTTAATAGATTATGTCCTAGTCTGAAGGCTAGGGCACAGTTGAAAGAAAGAGTTGATCTGAGTAAATTTAATAGAAATGAAGAAATATATTTTATTCCTATGCATAGAAAGAATTTTTGGACTAATAAGTGGATGCAGGAACCTAGGAAATTTTTTTGTAGATTGCAGATCCAACACTACGATCCTAGTGTGCAGTGCAGAAGACGTTGGGGAACATTTAAAAGAAAAAGAGAATGGACATTTTGCTATAACTGCAGAAGACCGTGACATCTTTCTAAGGAATCCCCTGGCTAAGGAATCCCCTGGCATAGGTCATATTTGTCTTTTGTGTAAGATTGTTGGTCATAAGGTTGAGGATTGTCCAAACATGATTGCTAAAGTTGAAGGGATGAACATGAGACAAGAAAAATATGAAGGAAGTCAAGAGACTAAGGGCATGTTAGAGAGTCATAAAGAGAAAGAACCAGAGGAATTTTAGACTACATTAGTACATTTGAAAGAAATGATGGTTGTTCACAAAGATGTTAGTTTACCAGAGATATTGAAAGTAAAACAAATCATAAGTGAAAGAAAAGAAGACTTCAACATAGACTATGTCTTGGATGAAGAAACACAAGTGAATATTATTGTAGAAGAAACTTGGAAAATTTTGGGAAAACCTACTGTGATACCTTCATTGGGAAGGATAAGATTGTTTTAAGGGAAAGATGATAACCCTATGTGGAAGAGTTACTAATGTACCTATTATTGTTCATGGAACATCGACTGAAGAAGAATTTGAATTCATTAAATTTGTTGGGGAAAACACCCCTTTCCCACTTTTGTTAGGTAAGCCTTGGACTGAGAAGGATCATATTAGAAGGAAAGTAGAGGAAGAATCTACAACAAAGAAAAAGAAAGAACTAAGAGATTTCATATTTAGGAAAATAGACTGACTCATAGAAGAACGAGAGGATAAGTTGAAGCAACAGAACAAAGTAACAACGTAGGAGGGAAAGAAGGCAAGAGAATCAGTTGTCAAGGTTTAAATAATGCAAGAAGGCTTGAAGAACCTATCTATATCCACCCAGGAAGTATTAAGAGAAGGGATATTAACTTCAGACCCTTTGAGGGAACCTCAGCAGTGTGAAGCCAATGCGTTAGGAGAAGATAAGAATAAGAATGGAAAGAGTATTCCATCAACAGTTAGAGAAACACATATCACAAGGAAGAAGGCAAAGAAGCACAATAAAAAGAAGGCTAAGCTGGAAAATCTACAAGAAGCTACAGAGACCAGATCAAAGACTTCACAGAATGGAACGTCGTAGGAGGCACGTTCACAGGATTTGAACCTCACTAGAATAGCAGGACCATGCAGAATGGGACTTCGCCCTGGTGAACTTATATGACCGTTGGAGGCACCCCGACCATTAGAACAATGCTCTAGAATGGTTAGAAAACACATTTATGGGATGATGGACTTCTTTTGGGACATTCATACCACGTTATAACAGACAAATTCACATTGATAGAAGCATTCTTGGCCATTAGAAGAATCTGTTACGATGCCTCACTTATTTAACTCATCGGTCGTTGCGTTGGGACCACTTTTCACCACCCATGATTGAATGAGATAAATAAAGAATTGTCCAAGTGTCGAGATGTGTCATTTGAAACTAGAACTCCCCATCCATTTGGCTACCCCACCTATCCGTTCATCTACCCTACCCTGTCTGTTTAAAAGTTAGAATGTCGGGTGAACCAAGTGAATTAGAGAATTCTGTTGAGGAGGTCCTTAAGAAGCTAATGGGTGACAGACCGATATCTTAAGGTGTCTAGGCACCAATACAGACCAATAGAAAAAATTTGCACATATCCACATTTCATCTACATCACTGTGCGTCGAGACAAGAACCAGGAAGAGTTACAGTCGTACTACAATCTAAAAAATGAAGACATGGAATCGATTACAAAGCAGTGGCCAAAGGAATTCCTTATACCTATCACTGATGCAGAAATTTCTGACACTGACACCATAGGAATCCCCATAGTCACCTGCGTCGAGCATGTCGAACAGTCCAGCGGGACGAAGAAGAAGAAAAAGCAGGAGGAAGTCCAAGATATAGAGACTGATGAAGAGGACAATGCTTCTGAAGATAACAGGTCTGGCTTGCTTGGAGGAGGAGGAGAAGACGAAGAATAAGAGAAAGGAGGAGGTGAAGCTACATCACCTGAAGACCCCCTACTAAAACAGTCACACCGTAGAAGAGGAATGTTTCTCTGAAGAAACCTTCAGCCAGGAAGAAGACGTGTGCTAATAAGCCCTAGTTAGAGGCCACACTCACTGAGGATGATATTAGTTTGGTCCATGGAGCTATGGAGGATTCTTCTAAGGAAATCTTGCAGAGATATGTAGAGAAGAAGGAGGAGCTATATGGAAATATCGATATGGAACTGAGGGAAGTACAACAAATGGTTCGGTTGGTCCATGCAGTACCCACTACGCCTTCCTCATCACAGGCTGCAGAACTGGTAGATGAACCATCCCAATTGAGAATACTGACATATGAAACCGAAGCTCGACTTTAGAGAGTCCAGGAAAAGAAGGAGAAGGCTACATAAGCCTTGAAAAGAGAGAAAGACAAAGTCTTCACACAATTATGAGTAATGCAAGATAAGGTATCAGCCAAGGAAAGTGAGAAAGAAGAGCTTCAAGCGAAGCTTGAGGAGGAAAAATCCCAGCTACATAGAGAAAAGGAGAATTTACTCATAGTGGGGGCCATGGTCAAAGAAGTAGTGAGTAAATCATGTCACTCTGTGTCAGGCTTGGCATAGGAGGAGAAAGATTTGGTCGAGGCTCAAGTAGTGAAGCCTGTTGAGACCCTCTAGCAGCTTCAAACTAGGATAACAGACTTGGAGGTCCAAACAGTATCGAGCACCCCACAGGAGGTGCATGACCAGAGGGAGGATACTATTAATAACACACTAATAAGAATAATAATCCTCACCTCATAATTAAAACAGCTGAGTGATAGAAGCGCATAGACATGTGAATGCCTTGTTGAGGATCTGGAGCTATGGAAGCTAGAAGCCCAATTATAGGAGGCGCAGTAGCAGGCATTTTTCGTGCAAGCACAGATGAAGCTTCTCACTGTGGTAGAAAGAATGAAGAGATCCTAGGAGCAACATGTAGTACAACAACAAATCACTTCACTCCAGGGTAGGATGAAGCCTGCAAGGTGTTTGAAGAAATTGATGGACATGGATCACAATTGGACCAAGTGGTTAAAACAATAGAACAACACTTGGAAGGGCATGTTACAGAGCAGATGATCCAGGAGATCTTTGAGGAGGAGTCTCAGGAGAAGAAACAAGTCGAGGCAGCTTGAGGTAAGCTTGAGGCCTTCAAAGCAGAGTTGTCTGCACCTGAGTGACTCGGGATGAGTCATAGGTGAGTGTTGGGGGCATGTTAGCCCTCAACCAAGTTTTGAGGAAACATTGGTCAGAGTTGGCCCACTTTTGGACTTCGACACATTGGTCAAGGAAGGAGCACCCAGGAGGAGCTGAGATCACGGATCTCACTTATTTTGCGGGCTCTGTGGACCCAGTAAGGGGTTATTTAGGGTTTTTGTAATGGGTTATGGGATGTCAGCCCATGGGGTTTTCCCATGTTTGGCCCTATTGTAAGGGTTTGTAAAAGTATAAATAAAAGAACAATGTATGGTAGAAGTAGTTCTTGAGAAGTTTTGGAGCTAAGTGGAAGTTGTCTGAGTGGCTTTGTGTAAGGCAAGGAATGTGTGTTAAGGCTTTTCTCTTGATAGAGAGTGGCTTTGTGCCTTGATCTATTTTTTGGAAGTAGGTTCTGGTGCTTAGTGCGTAGATCTCATATCTGGTGTGAATCTTGACTTTGTGGCTTAGTGCATAGGAGTAAATGAATGTAAGATATGGACGAATAATAAAGAAGTGAAGCGGTTGGTGGATGTAGCCCCACATTGGGGTGAACCACGTATATCTTGTGTCTTTGGGTTGCTTTGTGTTGTGTTATTTATGTTATGAATCTGCTCAGTGCTTTGATTAATATGTATGATATCTATAGATCTATTATTTCTTAATTTCTTTACTTGTGATAAGGGTAAATGAAGGTTAGATCTAACTCATTGCTAAGTGCTCAAGATATAGAATCATTTATTGTTACTACACTGATCTACCTTAGATATGTTCTACGATGTTAATAAGGTTAATGAACTAATGCATGTCACTTCCTAAGCATTAACAGAATACCTTGCGAAGTGTTATTATCACATACTTGTGTCCCAGCCTAGTTATCGACACCTGCTTCCTGTAACCCCCCCTTATTCTACCTCAGGTGAGACTTCTTATGCCTCGCAGGTGTCGCCAAAAGGGCTGGTAGTTGGGCTTTTGTTGGTGCATTGTTAAGCGTTCAACCCTAGGTCTGCCCCTGTGCCAAAAAACTATCCATTTGTTGGCACAGGGGCAGACCTAGGGTTTAATGCTTAACAACGCACCAACAAAACCCTAACTATTGGCCCTTTCGATGACACCTGCAAGGAAGGTAAAGTCTCACCCATGGTAGAAGTAGGGGGTATTATAGGACACAGGTGTCTGTAACCAGGCTAGGACACAAATCTATGATAATAACACTTCACAGGGTATTTTGTTAACGCTTAGGAAGTTACATGCATTAGTTCATTAACCTTATTAACATCACAAAAAATATCTAAGATAGATAGGCGCAGTAACAATAAATTATTATATATCCCAAGCACTTATTATTGAGTTACATATAACCTTCATTTACCCTTATCACAAGTAAATCGATTAATCAATAATAGATTTATCTATCATACATACTAATCAAAGCACTGAGCATATTCATAACATAAATAACACAGCACAAAGCAAACCAAAGACACAAGATATGCGTGGTTCACCCCAGTGTAGGGCTACATCCACCAACCTCTTCACTTCTTTATTATTCGTCAATCTCTTACATTCAGTTACTCCTATGCACTAAGCCACGGAGTTGAGATTTGCACCAAACAAGAGATATGCGCACTGAGCACCAGATCCTCCTTCCAAAAACTAGATCAAGGCATAGAGCCACTCTCTATGAAGCACAAAGCCTTAACACACATTCATTCCCTTGCACAAAGCCACTTGGACCACTTGTACTTAGCTCCAAAACTTCTCAAGAACTACTTTTACCATACATTCTTCTTTTATTTATACTTTTACAAACCCTTACAATAGGTCCAAACATGGGAAAACCCCATGGGCCAAAATCCCATAACCCATTACAAAAATCCTAAATAACCCCTTACTGGGTCCACATAGCCCACAAAATAAGTGAGATCCATGATCTCATCTCTGCCTGGGTTCTCCTTCCTCGACCAATTTGTTGAAGTCCAAAAGTGGGCCAACTCTGACCAATGTTTCCTCAAAACTTGGTCGAGGGCCAATAGTTAGTTGCGAGGAGGGTACCTGGCAGCGATTAGAAAATCTGGGAGATAAAGGTCCAGAAAAGTTACGTGAGGAGCAAGTGAAATTTCATGAAGTCGTGGAATCCGAAGTGTAGCTGGACCGTCAAATCCAGAGAGACACATGGCAGAGATTCATGAATTCAGAGGAAAGTTTTTTGGATGGAGACAAGGGTGGAGCTCACAATATCGTTGAAGCCAAAAGTTACGAAGAGTTGGGCCATGCTCATATCCCATGGTCACATAGCAGAAAGAGTCTAGCACAGACTTAGCACTCACAAGGTTGGTGTTTCCAAGGGCTAGAGAGAAGGGTTGTGGGTATTTCAAACCGCCAAGTAACATCAAAGGTAATTGTATGTCACTTTTTTTGGGCCTGTTGAAGGCCCTAAGAGACAATTCAGTTTAAGGAATTTGAAGATCCAAGACCAGGAGGTCGCAAAATCCCTATGAGGGAAGCGGGGTTGCATCAGAGTGGTATCAGAGCTGCAATTTGCTTACAGGCAACAAGTAAAGGAGAGAGGAGATGAGGAAGTAGTTTGATACCATCGATTGGTATCATATACATTATCACAATGCCACCTAGGAGATGTGTGGATCCACCTGTAGAAAATCGAGATATGGAAAGGGAAATGAGAGAAATGCGAGCAATATTGAATTCCATGGAAACAACGCAAAGGAGAGCACCTGATGTTGGATACGTCAGTGATGTAGAGAATGAAGAAGTGGAAGTTGAATAAGCTATAGTGGAGGATTCTATAGAATAATGCTTGTTGAAAGCATTTGTCAAGTTGGGAGCTAGAGAAAAGATAGACATCCCAATGTATGAAGGTAATTTGGACGTCAAAGAATTGCTTGATTGGATACGAGAAATGGACAAGTATTTATACTATGAATATGTCAATGAGGAGAAAAAGGTGAAACATTTTGTCGCCAGGTTAAAAGGACATGCATCATTGTGGTGGGATGGCATGCAGGCTGACAAAAGAAGCAAAGGAAAACAAAAGATTAAGAGCTGGGATAGAATGGTAGCAAAGCTAAAGGCTAAATTAATACCCAAGGACTATTAGATAAATTTGTTCAGGAGATTTCAGAACCTGAGATGGAAAGGAATGATAGTCAAAGAGTACACAGAGGAGTTTTATAGACTGGACATCAGGTCTGGACAAAGAGAGAGAGATGAGGAAAACGTTTCTAGATATATAAAAAGCCTGAAATATTAAATCCAAGATGAAATCAACATGATGACAGTAAGGACAGTACAGGATGCTTATTAGATTGCACTAAAAGTAGAGGAGAAGTTGGCCAGAAAGAAGAGTTAGTGAAGCAGAGGTAGAAGTTTAAACAGAGGCAAAGCAATTTCCCATAACCAGGAACATAAGCCCAAAGGTGAGACTGAGAAACCACATAATCACTCTGAAAGAGGAGGAAGTTCCCGAGGGAGACAGAGTGGTGGTAGAAACTCTTTTCCTAGAGGAAGAGGAAGAGGCAGAGGAGGATAGGTAAAGTGTTATTCCTATGGAAAGACAAGACACATGTCTTGGGAATGTCCCGAGAGAAAGAAATAAGGAGGTGAAGCTAACATTTTGGAAGCGCAGAAGTGGAATGTTGAAGCAGAAGGCGCAGAAGATGGGAGATATTTGACGATGAAGAAGGTTATCTTAAAACCAGAGCCATAGGTTGAAAGGCCAGTGCAGAGGAATAGTTTGTTCAGGACAACTTGCAAGACTAAAGACAGAGTATGCAAGGTGATAATTGACAGTGGGAGCACTGACAATTTAGTATCCACAGATATGGTGGAGAAATTGGAATTGGAGACAACTACACATCCAAGTCTATATAAGGTCTCATGGCTACCAAAAGGTCATCAGGTAATGGTAACTAAACAATGCCTTATTGAATTTAAAATAGGAGGATATAGGGATGAGATTCTGTGTGATGTGATTCCCATGGATGTATCTCATGTTTTTTTGGGAATACCATGGTAGTATGACATGAATGACATTCATGATGGGAGGAGAAATACTTATACTTTGGAGAAGAATGGTAGGACATATATGTCGCTGCCACTTGAGGAAAAGAAAGTAAAGGAAGAAGCCAACACACGTATACTTCCCATGATTTGGAAGAAACTCCTAAGAGAAGTTAAGAAGGAACATGCGATGCAGTTTGTTGTAGTGAGGAAGATGAAAGTTATCCTTAGAAGTACTTCTATGGAGGATTTTCCTGAGGAATTTCAAAAAATGTTGGAGAATTTCGTTGACATAGTAGTGGATGAGTTGTCGAGCTCATTGCCACCTATCAAAAGTATTAGCCAACACATTGACTTAATACCAGGATCAAGTATGTAAAACAAAGCACTGTACAGATTGACTCCTCAAGAGAATGAGGAGGTAAAGAGACAAGTATAGGATTTGATGGACAAGGGGTTAGTCAGAGAAAGCTTGAGTCCATGCATAGTACCAACTGTGTTGAGTCCGAGGAAGGATGGCGGATGGAGAATGTGTACAGACTCAAGAACCATAAACAAGATCACCATTAGGTACATATTTCCATTTCCAAGGATGGATGACTTAATGGATTGTTTAAGTGGAGAGAACTATTTTTCAAATATAGATTTGAAAAGTGGATATCACCAGATAAGGATGAGAGAAGGTGATGAGTGGAAAACAACCTTCAAGACAAATGAGGGATTGTATGATCGGCTTGTTATGCTGTTTGTCTTAACAAATTCCTCAAGTACTTTTATGAGGCTGATGAATGAAGTATTGAAAGATTTTATTGGTAAGTTTGTGATCCTATATCTAGATGATATATTGGTCTTTAGTAAAACCGAAGAAGAGCATTTGAGACACTTAACATTAGTGATGAGGAGGTTGCAGCAAGAGAAGTTGTTGATAAATTTAAAGAAGTCCTCTTTTATGAAGACGAAACTCATTTACTTGGGTTTTGTGATATCTTCAAATCATTGAACATGGATCCCTAGAAGGTGAGAGAAATCAAAGAATGGTCGTCACCAAGGAGTATATTTGAGGTGAGAAGATTTCATGGATTAGTGAGTTTCTATTGGAAGTTCATTAGAAATTTCAGTGAAATCGGTGCACAAATGATGGATACAATGAAGAAAAGACATAAGTCTTTCAAATGGACAGAAGAGGTTGAGAAGAGCTTCAATATATTGAAGGAGAATATAAAGAACCATAGATTCTGGACTTGTCAGATTTCAGGAAGACATTTCAAGTGAGATGTGATGTGAGTGGAGTTGCAATTCGAGCAGTCTTGAGCCAAGATAATAGGCATGTTGCATATTTCAGTGAGAAGCTGAATGATTCTAAGAGAAAGTACTCCACATATGATAAAGAGTTCTATGCCATAATTCAAGCCTTGAAGAAATGGAGGCACTACCTTGTTCCAAAAGAGTTTGTTTTGTATAGCGATAACCAAGCATTACAATTCATAACAAGATAGGAGAAGTTAAATCAAAGACATGCTAAGTGGATAGAGTTTATGAAAAAATTCACTTTTGTCATTAAACATATTTCTGGTATTGCTAACAAAGTTGTTGATGCATTGAGCAGGAGATGTCTAATTCTACAGGAATTCCAAGTGAAAACCTTAGGGTTTAAACACCTTAAGGACATGTATTGCGATGATCCAGAATTAAAAGAGGAATATAAAGAATGCATGAATCATGTGCTCAGGGAAATAAGTCAGTGGATAGAGTATCTGATTCAGGATGGGTTGTTGTTTAAAGGGTTCCAATTGTGCATACCAAAGTGCTCGATGAGAGAGAATTTGTTGAAGGAAAAGCATAGTGGAGGTCTAGTTGAACATTTCAGCCATGAAAAAACATTTTCCCAATTAAATAGTTCGTACTATTGGTCGAGTATGAGGTCAGAGGTGAAGAATTTTGTGAACATATGTAAGGTATGTTGGTATGCCAAGGGAAAGAGATAGAATACTAGATTTTATCAACCATTGCATATTTTAGAGAGGCCTTGGGATGCAATAAGCATGGATTTCATGTTGGGATTGCCAAGGACACAAAGAGGAAGTGATTCCATATTTGTGGAAGTTGATATATTTTCAAATATGGAACACTTTATCCCATGTCAAAAGACCAGTGATGCAATGAACGTTGCTAACTTGTTTTTCAAGGAAGTCATGAGACTTCATGGGTTTCCCAGGAGTATTGTCTCAGACAGAGATACCAAATTTTTTGGTCATTTATGGAGGACATTGTGGAAGAAGCTGGGAACAAAACTATCCTTATTTCTACATATCTCCCTCAAACAAATGGATATATTGAGGTGGTGAACTGGAATTTAGGAGATTTTCTAAGAAGTTTGTTCATGGCACATCATATTTAGTGGGATCAAATTATATCATAAGCAAAGTTTGCATACAATGACTTAGTAAACAGAAGTACTGGGAAGAGTCCATTTGAGATAGTGTAGGGAATGAAGCCAAGGGGAGTGTCATAATTAAGAGATCTGGAGCAGAGTAGATTTAGAAATGTTGGAGCTGAAGATTTCGCTGCAGAAATGCAAGAGCTTCATAATCATATCAAAGAGAAATTGCAAAGGAGAAGCAGTGCATATAAACACAGAGTTGATCAACATAGGAGGAAACTTCAATTTGAAGTTGGAGATCAAGTTATATCACATCTCAAAAAGGAGAGGTTCCCAAGAGGAACGTATAATAAACTAAAACTGAAGAAGAGAGGACCATGCAAAATCCTAAGAAAATTTGATGAGAATGCTTATGAGATAGAACTTCCAGAAGATGTGGTTATATCGACCATATTCAATATTGTAGACCTGTATCCTTACAGGGAAGATGGAACTAGAGGATCAGAAGATCAGAAAGAGATTCATCAAAAAGAGCAGATTCTTGTAGAAGAAAATCCGCAGATGCAGAAGATCATAGATCGACTAATTGGTAAGAAGACCAGAAGGAAAAAATATTTTGAGTATTTGGTAAAATGGAAAGGACACCCAATAGAAGATTCTATTTGGGTAAACAAAGCGGATATTCAGAAGCATGGAAGGTTAGTACAGGAGCTCATGGACATGACTCCATGAAGTTTTAGCCAGAGGAGTATGATGTAGGAGCATCACCAGTAAAGAATGAGTGGAGAACAACTCAGTGCCTAACGTGCATTTTGAAGTGAATTTTAAATTTTAAAGTGGCATATCATGTAAATATTTTGAAAGGATTGTAATTAAATAACATATTTAATGTTTTGGAGCTGGATGATTTCATGAGATCATTGGAGAATATTTTTTTTTTAAATGAAGCCACGTGCAGTACAAATTCAATGTGTTTGATCTTATCTGTTTTTCATAAATATTTATTGTAATAAATTCTAGTAGTTGAATGCTTTAATTCGATAGGATAGCTCTAGAGTAGTTGGAGCGAAAGGCTCGAAGAGCCCCTCTGGTATAAAGATTTGTATTGTTTCCCAGAGAAGGATGTTGAACCTATTTTATATGTTGTATAAGTTATTGAAGCTTATCAGAGTGTATGAGAACATGTATATTTTCAGTTGAATGAATATAAAAGAGGAGCATTGTCCCAAATGTCTGGTGTTATTGTGTCTATATGAATAAATAAATGGTAGGATTTATGTTTATTTTCAACTCTTTGTTATATCTTGTTCTTGTGTTTATGAATGCATTTACATGGTTGAATGTATGAATCTGTTAATATTTAGATAAGTTTCAGTTGTTTCTCTTCTTGGATAAAGTGCAAGTGTGCATAGTGTCCGCAAGGAGTGTGTTGACAGAGTCTGTTTCAAATCATAAGCTCAGAAGAGATAACATGAAACTTTTTTATGAAAAGAGTGCATAGTGTCTACAAAGTGTGTGTGACAGAGTCTGTAGCAACTTAGAAAGTTCAGCAAAGGTAGTTTGAGAGTGCAGGTAGGAGGAACCTCACCCATTTTCATATTGTTTAGAGGGAACAATAGAGTGTGGAAGGAATGTTGCGAGGAGTGCACAACCATCCTTCAAAAGTCAATATTGAAGGAAGTTTGTCTACAAGGAGTGCGTGATAGAGTCTTTTGCTTCAAAATCTCAAGATGAATAGTGAAATTTGTCCACAGAGAAGCTAAGTCATGGAGGAGGACCTGTTGCAAGGCGTGTACATGCTGAAATTTGACTAAGTGTCGAAGAGAGAACTCCAAGAAGGAAAAAGTTCTAGGAAAAAAAATGTTTAGGAGGGAGAGTGGCGTGAAATCATCAAAGGGAGGAGGTCCTTTAAGGTTTCCCAAAATTAACGATCAAGATCCATCCCGAAGCGATCAGGATCATTCCAGACCGTTAGATCTAGGGAAAGTTGCACGAAAGCTAGTTGTGAAGCATTTCGGCACTTCGTAGTTTGGAGTGTTTAAAGTGTTGAGAAGTGGGATCATTTAAGTCATGAAGTCGCAATTGAATCCTAATTGTTGGCTTAGAGGAGGTTACATGGCAACGGATTAGAAAATCTAGGAGATAAAGGTCCGGAGAAGTTGCATGAGGAGCAAGTGAAATTTCACAAAGTTGTGAAATCTGAAGTACAAATGGACCGTCAAAGCCAGGGAGACACGTGGCAGAGATATAAAAATTCATAGGAAAGTGTTTCAGAGGGAGACAAGGGTGGAGGTCGCAATATCATCGAAGCCCGAAGTTATGAAGGGTTGACCCATGGTAATAGCCCATGGTCACATAGGAGAAAGAGTCCAGCATGGAGTTAGCACTCACAAGGTTGGTGGTGCCAAGTGTTAGAGAGTAGGGTTCTGGGTAATTCAAACCTGCAGGTAACATCAAAGGGACCTATGTGTCACTTGTTTTGGGTCTGTTGAAGGCCCAAAGAGCCAATTCGGTTCAAGGAATTTGAAGATCCAAAACCGGGAGGTCGTAGAATCCCTAAGAGGGAAGGGGGGATACATCATATGTGTGACACATTGCCCTAAACCTAGCCTTCTTTTATATTTTTGGCCCCTCCTCGTGGTGTTAACATTCAGTGGGGCAGGGGGAGGGAGGCAAAATGTGACGTGGAACGTTGATCCCCGTCGATTCTCATTGAACAACGACTGTGGATTGTAACGACGTGAAAATATGTGGGCCAAGGTATATGGGTACATAATGAGGCCTTCCCATCACCGTGACCTAATAGGATGGAATCACATGGTAGCCAAGGACTGATGGGGCCCGAAATATAAAAAAAAGAAGTGTGCGCCAGTATAGGGAAAGGAGATAAAGAAGAGGAATAAGGAGGTAAAAGGTCGATGGGGAAGGACCAGAGTGGTCAGGATATGACATGGAATCCTTATAGAGGTTCTAGGTGGACTCAAGTGTCACATCAACATCCCTGTTAGCATAAGGTGGCTAAAATCAATAGAAATTAATAACAATTTGTGGAAAAATTCTATGTTTTCCAGGTCATCTTTTTGCATGGCATTTTTTAGGCCCTAAACATTATTTTTAGCTAATCAAAAACCATGAAAGTAAATTGTATCAAGGTACACTTTCTCTTTGTATCTTAAATTAAAGTTCTTGGAGAGATATTTCTAATAGCATAAACCATTCATCAAATGAAGATTTTATGAGGAAATTACAGGCCAAATAATGAGGGGTACATTTTAAGACCCAGTTAACTTTCGAGGGCCATAAGTTCCTGCTCCAGAATCGGATTGGGGCACAAGAGTAGTCAATGGAAATATATTGATCCATATGTGAAAACCATGTATCCAATTTAAAATTCTAGGCACATTAAATATGTATAGGAGGGCATAGAAGGTGCATGTAGCATTCAAGGCCAAAAATATTAATTAGCTTGAAACTTCAGCAAGTTGTATCTAGCAATCCATAACCCAGATAAAGGTGAAACTTGGATATATTGTCCAAAAAATGATGATGAAGGAACCCAATTGGGCTCCTGTCAAAAATCCAAAAAGAGAGGGTACAAATATGCATAAATACAGTTCATATTTGCACTTGGTTGAAGTGTGAACAAAAGAAATTCATGGGTATTGGTCAAATGATCATAACTTTCTACTCAAGACTCAAAATTGAGGAAGGGAGAAGTAATTAGAAATATATTGGATAGAAGATTCCATATTGTCACCCATAAAATTAAATTGGATTGTTAAATTGATAAGGAATCAAAATAAAGGAATTTTGATACTATCATGGAACATAAATGTGCCTAGTTTTTTATAGTTTTCCTAATTATTAGTCTAACAAATCTTGTTGACTATACATTTTGTAGAGTTAAAATCATTTATATCAGAACATGATCAACATGGAGCTCAGAAGCATGGAAGGAATGTAGTATACACAGAGGGATTACAAGCATGAAGATGAGATCAGAGGGATGCACATGAGTATGGGTAATGAAGGTACAACTTCAAATGGACATGGAGAAGGAAAGGAAGAAAGAATGAACTTGGTAGATACCACAATTTTTTTTCAAAATGATGTCTAAAGTTATAAGGTTGATAATGAGAGGCTTATGAAATCCAAGGAGAAACAAGAAGGATTCAACATCTAGTTAATACAGAGCTTGGACAGAATATAGAAGAAAATGGATAAGGAGACTAATTCAATCAAATCAGGGAGTCACACATCTTATGATGAGAGAATAAGAAAAATAAGTGTTGGTAGGAATCACCATCACTCCCTAATGCATTCAACTAGGAGAACACACAATATTTCTAGGGTGGATGAGCTATAGGGATAAATGAAAAAAATCAAGCCCCCTACAATTGATGGTGATCACAAGAAGGATGAGGATGCACGGACATGGCTTCTATGCATGAGGTGTTACATTCAGTTGCATAATTACTCTTCATAGGAAGAAGGTAGAATTTCCATATACCAGCTCAAAGGAAAAGCATCAATGTGGTGGGACCAGTTTGTGAAAGTGCAACACATTGATGAGAAAAAGGTTACTTGAAAATAATTCAAAAGGTATTTTCAAAAGAAGTACTTAACCAAACTATACTATGGTAAGAAAATGAAGGATTTTTTTGAGCTCAAGCTTGGGAGTATGACCATAGATGGGTATGAAAGAAGGTTTTTAGAGGTACTGAAATATGTTTCTTTCATCAAAGATGAACAAGTTAAGATTCAAATGTATTTGAGTGGGATTCCATCATTTATCAATGATAAGATACAATATGATGAATATATTATCTATTTTATCTCATTATATACATTCTTATTCAATATATTTATTGCCCAGTATGGATTACAATTATTTATTCCATTTATGATGGATGTTTCTCATAAGAACTAGATTGATTCTTTGCATTGGTATCTAAGATTTGTTGTTGATCCTGGTCATTGGCCATACAAGCTTGTAGCATCATACAAAAAAAAAATCATGTGAGGGAATTTTTCCATTAAAAAAAATCATCATAAAAAATTACCATTGAAGAAATAATATTTCAGTTGCAAGAAATTATAAGTTATTACCATATATCAACAAGAAGGAAAACAAAATAAAGGAAAAAAAAGGGAGAAGAAAAAAGAAAGAAAGAATAAAAAAAGAAAAGATAGTTTAAAAGAAAAAGTTCCAAAGAAGAAGGAAGAGTAAATTATGGTTTTACTGTTGGTGGTTTACAAGCCCATGGTTTTGGTAAACCATTGGCCCATGGTATTTCCCTACCCTATAAAAAAATAATTTACAGTGGTAACTTTTTACAACGTTCTATATACACATGGTGGGGTTGAAGACAAAATAAAAAGTCAATGACCTAAGTCTTTTGGAGTAATATTAATTCAATAAAAGTCAAAAGATATTTTAGCAAAATAATAATGTTCCCAATTAACTTGTGTAAATGATATTCATATAGGAAAAGTAAGAAGAGAGGGTATCATATCAAATATTGTGGAGTTAGAGATATCCACAAAAATACAAGGAGGAAAGGTTTTATAATAATTTATAAACAATACCATCATAAATATATGTAAATAAAAAAAAAATTGAACAATTTTTATATTTTTAAAAGTGAAGTGGATCTAGGAAAGTGAAGGGTAGTTGACAGAGAAAATATATAAAAAATAAAATAATATATTTGAAAGTTAAAGGACTTAAAAAAAAGAAGTGAAAAGTGTATTATTTTAAAAGTGGGTTCTTGAAATTCATA
>SNQJ01S0023253.1:66229-96413 GCA_010110895.2 Picea sitchensis | reverse complement strand
AAAAGTGAAGTGGATCTAGGAAAGTGAAGGGTAGTTGACAGAGAAAATATATAAAAAATAAAATAATATATTTGAAAGTTAAAGGACTTAAAAAAAAGAAGTGAAAAGTGTATTATTTTAAAAGTGGGTTCTTGAAATTCATATATTTATCATTTATTAAAAAAATAAGAAGTGAATTATGACATCTACAAAGAAAACAATTTTGGAAAAATGTCCCTATTGCTCAAAAGATGAAGAGTATGAAAGGGGCTTATGAATGGAACTCTCCCTTGTCCATATTGTAAAAATATTTTTACTTTAGTATAAAATCAAGGTGATATGCATTGGGAAGTGAAAATAAAAGAATTAGAGAACCAACTAATTCATTATCAGCAACACAACAAAAATGTACAATTTCAAGTTGGGTTGGACCAAATGATAAAAAACCAAAAAGAGAGACAAAACAAAAAACTTGAGGGAAAATTACTAGAAAAATACAAAGACATTTCTTACTTAAAGAGAATAACCAAACATTATTGGTACAAATAAACAAGTCAAAATATAAGAAGCAAAGGGATCATAAGTCAAAACAAGCTAATTGCGATCTCATTAAGAAATTAACAGAGAAAGATGAAGAGAATTGTCATTTAAAGAACCATAATCAATGCTTGGTTGAACAAAACAAGAAGCTAAAGAATGAGAAGAAACTATCCAAAAAATATGAAGAAAGCTCTCGCATAAGAATCCTTAATCAACAATTTCTTACACAAATTAAAATTTTAAAGAACGAAATAACAAAAAATTTGGAATCAGAAAATGAAGACGACAAGTCAGGAAATAAGGAATAACTTTTACGTTTAAGGAGACATAATAAAGAATTATTTACCCAAATTAGAAAGACAAAGCATGATAAGAAGTCCTTACAAGAAGAGTTATATCATGAAGAAAAAATGACTATATCAATTGAAATAGAGAGGCTTCTAGTTCAAAAAATCCAAAACTTAGAGAAAGAAACAAACACTCATCCAATTGAATTACCAAAAACATCAAAAGTTGAAAAAAATATCAAAATAAACAATATTCATAAGAGATTTGGATTCCTTAACATCGTTGAAATCACAAGAGTCATTACGACCAACAACAAGGTCAAGAGGAATCTAAACAATGCTCTTCTTACCAACAACTAAACTACAACATTGAAAAAGAATGAAGACAAAATTGACAACTTCTATGGAATCCTAAAATAAGAAATCTTATCTGAATAATCAATCATCAAACAGTTCCAATGAAAGTAGATTTGGGATGGATCACTTCCAAAAAGATGCAACATATTACTTCAGGAATTTGAAAATTATATTGTTTTGTTTCTTCAAGTGTCACACTTACAAAACAAAATATCATGAGAAGTCAGTTCAAGTTAGAACAAGATATAGGTTCTTCTCTAATAATGCTTTGAGGACAAGGCATTTTTAAGGGGAAGGAAATGTAACATACAAAATATATAAATACTAACTGATAAAAATCATAAATAATACTAATAATAAATAGTTATTAATTGTATAAGGGATGCATCCTTTCATGGATGGTCACCATATGTGCCTTTAGGTTCTCTATATATTTGGCACTCTCATTGTACATCTATTCATCATATATTATCTATTTTATCTCATTATATACATTCTTATTCAATATATTTATTGTCCAGTATAGGTTACAATTATTTATTCCATTTATGATGGATGTCCGTCGTAATAACCATATTGGTTCTTTCATTAAATAATAAGTATTATTAATACTAAAAGGACATGTCTATTCATAAAGGGTGCCCTAGGTATATAATCAAGCCCTAATTGTTCATTGTAAGGATCATATTATTCACTCATATACATTTTATTACTCAATATATTATTTATTATCCTATATGGATTTCTACATTGTGTTACAAGTATTTTGGATATTTNTTTGAGGACAAGGCATTTTTAAGGGGAAGGAAATGTAACATACAAAATATATAAATACTAACTGATAAAAATCATAAATAATACTAATAATAAATAGTTATTAATTGTATAAGGGATGCATCCTTTCATGGATGGTCACCATATGTGCCTTTAGGTTCTCTATATATTTGGCACTCTCATTGTACATCTATTCATCATATATTATCTATTTTATCTCATTATATACATTCTTATTCAATATATTTATTGTCCAGTATAGGTTACAATTATTTATTCCATTTATGATGGATGTCCGTCGTAATAACCATATTGGTTCTTTCATTAAATAATAAGTATTATTAATACTAAAAGGACATGTCTATTCATAAAGGGTGCCCTAGGTATATAATCAAGCCCTAATTGTTCATTGTAAGGATCATATTATTCACTCATATACATTTTATTACTCAATATATTATTTATTATCCTATATGGATTTCTACATTGTGTTACAAGTATTTTGGATATTTTCATAGTGGAATGGGTTGATCCATCATAGTGGTATCAGAGCCTCATTTATGACCTTGTTCATTGGCCTCACTTATTCAAACTTCGTCTAAATTCAATTTTTAGCCAAACCCTATCTAAAATTTCAAAGTTTCTCTCAGTCTTTGGTATTTGACCACAATCTGGATTTTGACCAACCCACACCTTTTTAGAGTTTATCTAGTTTCCTCATTCTTTGAACCTGCCAAATTAGGCTCTTGGCCATTCAATTTTCTTCTAAACAAACTCCTCTACAAGTTGACAAATAAATAAATAAATAATAATATTGAAAAAAAAAAAAATTGTTGTTGATAACTAAGAGAAGAACATACAATTGATCAAAAGTAAAATCCAACATTCAAATTACAAAGGTGTCAAGTCCATATTATAGAGAATTATCACTTATTATTTTTGTTAGAATATAGATCCAGAAGGAATTCATCGACCTTTGACACCATCTCATCCCTTGACACCATATCACGTAACCAAACAGTTAAAGGGACATAAGTGGATGAGAATCACATAAAGGTATGTGATCGCATAAGGAACCTGTTACATTGGGTTCTACAAGATGTTATTCTAGGAACATTTAAGTAAAAAAAACGAGTTACATCACCACAATGTGGCATAAACTAGTCATAAGTTCAAACAACTTCCATCTATCCACTATTATGGTGGTATTTCCATAAAGGGTTTGCCACATTTGGAAGTGTCACCGAAGAAGAAGTGTCATTGGAGGGAGTTGTGACCTGTAACAACTAATCGTGCCATTTCATTAGCATTAATTGGTGGGCATTCGAGTGTTGATTGAGGGCATATATCTAGTGGATCGTGAGCAAGAAAAACTTCCTCTTCAGATAGCATTGTGATTCCACCTATCGGAAGCAACAAATTCATCAATTATCAACACAAAAATCCCGATAGAGCATAGCCTCAAATATTATTTGTGATTTTCAAAGAAAAATAATCTGTTGTCGAATAAAGTTACAGGTTGTATATTTAAGTGATTAAAAAATGAAAAAATACAACCTTTCAGGAGAATTTATCTTGTGTTCCATTAGGTTTGTCACATTTGGAACGAGAGGTTGAGAGCTTATCAGGATTTTGTTGTCCATATTAAAGAAATAAACGAAATATTACTTTACTCCAAAAAAATTTAAGTCTTGACCCTTGACAACAGTTGTGACTATGTAATAACGTTTTATAGACTATATGTAACAAATAAATAAAATTATATTAAATCAAGGAGAAAGTATATCAACACGGTATAATTCAGTATTCTAAATTTCAAGAGACCCCACAATAATGTTTTTAAGAGGGAGAATTATTTGATACACGGTTTTTTAAATACGTTTGGTGAACTTTCAGGTGAATAAAAGATCAATAAAAAAACATTAATATAAAAACAATTATTAATATTAAAAGGAAGTTCAAGTTAAATCCAAAGGATCAATATTTGAAGCAATATAAAGTCAAAAAGTTTAGATTAAATTACTTTTCATTAAAAAGGAAAATTAAGAAGAGATGTATCATTAGTGGAATTAAAAATATCAAGTGAAACTAAAAGTATATGGATGCTATTTAACCCTTAAGGAAAAATAAAGGTATATAAGTTTCACAATCAAGAATTAATTATCACAAAATCCTAATGAAAGAACAAAATGGATCCAAGTAATACAAAAGGAGGAACATTTACCTACGAAGATAGTTATATTTCATGTTACAGGTTTTCTACATTAAAAGGCAATATTCAAGGAAGAGAGGTTAACATCATTATAAGATTGGACCATAATGCAAATTACATGGATATTGACTTGGCAAATCAATTATTAATTCTAGGGTAGAATATAATTGAAAAGAAAGATATCTTTCAAATTAAGGAGTTGCAAGTGAAAATTGATGAATATGAATATATATCTCAATTCTATGTCACAACTATGTATAGAGAAGAAATTGACATCATTATTGGGCTACCTTGGTTTAAGAGTCTAGGTACCTTCATCTTAAACATGGAAAAAAAGTTTGTGACATTCCCCTATAAGGAGAAAATGATAACATTACAAGACACTAAATCAGAGCGAGTAACACTAGAAGACTTTAACAATATCTTAGAAGTAATACTTCAGGAAAATAAAAAAGTAATGCAAGGGACGCTGAAATAATTTTACAAAGTTATCAAAGAAAAAAATGAAAAAAATTCCTGCTTGAAAAGCCACAATAAAAAATTACTTGTCCAAATCAAGAAGGATAAGGTTACAAAGCAATGTGGAAAAACATTAGGACAAGAACAGGAGGATCTCAAAATAGAATTGAAGAAGAACCTCAGAGAGAAAGAAGAAGAAAATTCTCGTTTGAAGAACCTTAATCAGGATTTACTAGAAAAAATCAGAAAGTTGAAAGAAGAGAAACTTGAAAATTCAGACATTAAAGATATCAATAAATCAAGTAATCAAGAAAGTACCACTCAAGAATCTACAAAATTAGCTAAAAAAAGACAACGTCATATGTTGCAGTACAAACGATGGAAGCTCCAAATATACTTACTAATCAAAATTCATCCATTAACAAGGCAACATCGGCACATGAAGAAAATCATATATCAAAGTCAAAACAAGAATATCGAACTAGGGTGGATAGACTCTTTCACAATTCGACGATTCCTCTCAGTGATTCTCCACTCATATCGTTTGGTATCGTTAACTATGACAGCTCCAAAAATAGTGGATGAGAGGACATTACAAGTCCAAGAAAAATTCATCCATCCTTTCATTAATATGCTTTGAGGACAAAGCATTTTTAAGAGGAAGACAATGTTATGAACATAAATGTAAATATAAAGTAGATATTAATAAGATAATGATTAAATAATAATTATTAATAATGAAAGGACATATAACAAAGGACATGTCTATTGGTAAAGGGCACCCTGGGTATATAAGCAATCCCTCATTGTTCATTGTAATGATCATACTATTCACTCATATACATTTTATTACTCAATATATTATTTATTATCGTAATGGATTTCTACATTGTGTTCTAAATATTTTGGATATTTACATAGTGGACCGGGTTGGTCCACCACACCAAGACACTAGGGGAAACTATAAGGAGGGTTAAATTTCTTTATGATCAACATTAAGGAAGACCAACTTTGCAAAAATATTGGTAAGACAAGAATAAAATCAAGATGGAACAGAGGAAGAAGGGGATTAAGCCACCATTCTTCAGAAATAATTCGCAGGGACAGCCAGTTCCTAAAGAACCTAGAATGACAGAGAAAATGGGGAAAATACCAAGGCACCCACCTATTAAATGTCGGGGTTGTGGAGGAGATCATATGTATATAGATTTCCCTCACATAGGTGAAAAAGTGAGGATTGTTCATAATGTACAACAAGATGAAACAATGGAGGACATGGGCATAAATGTACCTAGGATCTATGTCGCCATGGATAACAAGCAAGCTTAGTTTTAGTCACATATGATTGAAGAGGAAGATAAGATCAGTAACTAACCCTTTTCTATTTTAATTGATTCAAGAGCTAGTCATAGTTATCTATATCCTAATATGGTGGAAAGATTTTGATTTTCAAGAAGAAATCTTGGAAAACCTTGGTTAGTGCAGCTAGCTACAGGAGCTAAAAGTGTAACAACCCCATCGTTACGACTACAAATTTTTTTAAAGCAAGACGAACACAAATTACACATTCAGGGAACAGACAACAACAACTCATCATGCTAGAACATCATGAAACTGGACAAAACAGGCGACGATCAATAGACAGATAAAAATGACTACCCGCCTGACACAAGCAAGACAATGCCTAGTAGCTAAAGGACAACATCAACAACCTAACACAACATCTTCGATGACCAATAACTAAAACCCTCCCGGTGAGCGAGAGACAAACACAGAAGTTATAAACAATTACCACCATAAAAAAAAGTCTCAACCACATCGGGTGGCACATGATCCTAAGTCTGGTCATCGTGTGCACTTCTTGATCCATGTGCACAATGATCCAATATCAATAAATCATGTTTCCATAGGGTGATGGGCACACTAGGGACCCATTCCCACCTAGACTAATTCCAACCCTTTGTCCCAACATAAAATCAAGCATCGCAACAACCTTACAATAAGACAATCAATAATTCACTAGGTCCTTAACTAGTTCCTTGTTGGGAGAACATTTAAATTTGCTAAAAGGTGATAATCCCAACACTTATAATTAAAACAATTAAGATTAATGTAATGCAAAAACTATTACAAGTGATCAACGCATTAAACATATTTAACCAATGATCTAAATGCAAAAGTGGTTGTTAATCTAATCGAAGGGGTAATTGTCTTACTCACAATTAAATCATCAATAACCAGTTATATCTCCATTGAAACTGAAACTATTAGGCGAAAGTACAACTAATAAATAATTAAAACATCTATGCATTATTAGACTGTGCCACCCTATATAAATACCATTTAAAATGGAACTAATAAAGTTGATGTTGAGGCTACTTAACTATTAAAATATGATCCTCATAAAATTATTGTTATGAATTGTTATTTCCCCTATTACAAAGGAGCAATTTAAGAAAAATCAAATGTACTACTGTGAAACTTATTAAAACTTGTTAGTAAGAAGCAAGCGGTTAAAAGAACCATTAAACGGTTAATACAATGCGAGTTAAAACTATTTAATACACAATAAAAAGGAATATAACCACTACTGTTGTGCAATAATGAAAATAAAATGCTAAATAAAATAAATGATCCGTCATAAGGATAACACGTCTCTAAAAAAGGCACCATGGTTGTCACCAAAAATCCCCAGTTTCCAAGCATACCAGATTAGACCCTCTCATCGCAAATGGATTTCTATTAATAAATGTTTGTAGTGCAATGATATCATTGCCCAACAATTGTATCTCTAACTATTAATAAAATCTATATAGGAGGGAAATTATTGTCTAACAATTACAAATTAAGGGAATCACTAGCTAACCAACATTTGTTGTCTATCAAACAAAATTTTGGTAAACCGCTATCAGAGATTCATATAAGAAAATGGATATCTGTAAAAAAATGCATGGATTGTACCAATTAAAGACACAGAGACTAATCACTCAAACGTAGAGAGTCAAGCCCAAATCGTTGGGTGGGTACTGTAAATGCATTGTGACGTACTAGATAATTCGTTGTCTATAAAAGGTAAATGTTGAGTAAAATAAAGTCGCTACTCAACGACATTCAAATCAATTGTCGTTCAAGTGTAATCAAATTGCAGTGGTAAGGTAAATTGCTATCAAAAACTTTATATCGAACCGTATGATGTCTAATAAATGTAATGAATTTTCTGTTAATCAATGTACAAATTTGTTTCCCTTCAAACGTATAATTTCATTGTCAATCAATGAATAAACTTGCTACCATAAAAAAATGAAATTGATGGTTATACAATTAGAATCACTGTAAAAAAAAATTACAATTGTCATCTAATATATTTTACCCACGAGTCCATTAATTATTTGTCCATTAAATCTATGATAATGTTGTCTATCAACATAAGATTTTTGTTGTCAATTAAATGTTGTGTAAATTCATTGTCTAGAAATTTGAACACTGCAACCATTCAACGTTGTCACACTCAGCCATAATTTCTCTGTCTTTTAATAAAACAACATTGTCTAAAAATAATATGCAATACAATGGTACAATATGCAATTGTAATTTCTCTTTCTAATAATAATATGCAATATAGTGATACAATATGCAATATAGAGATATAATAATATGCAATACAGTGATACAATATGAAATTGTAATTTCTCTTTCTAATAATAATATGCAACACAACGATACAATATGCAATACAACAATATAATAATATGCAATATAGCGATACAATATGCAATCGTAATTTCACTGTTTAATAATAATATGCAATACAACGATATAATTTCGTAGTCTAATAATAATATACAATACAACAATACACAAATGGAGGGTAAAAATGAATGCAAACTCTATGTAAAAATGAATGCAAACGCTATGTGAAAATGAAATAGCTGCCAAGTAAAATCGTTGTGGGAAAGGCCATGAAAATCATAGTGTAACTGATATGTAAAGGCTGGGTAAATCACACAGAAATTAACAGTGTGAAGGCTGAGTAAAGAATCCAGGAAAACTCAGAAATAATCAAACACAGGATAATCTAGAAGAAATCAACCACCAGAAAATGTAGATTAAATCAATCACAAGAAAGAACAAAGATACTCATTCACAAGAAGGCACAAAGAATAATCATTCAACCATGAATCAATCAAACACAGAGATAAGTAATGGATAGATGGCTGGGAAAAATTTATCCTGCACTCATCATCCATGCACAGAAAAGAAGGGCATTAGAATCTATAGGTCTTTAAACACCGAAGTGACGACCGTTGATTCATCTCCTGGCCGACTGCTCAGGAACATACTTATGACTGAAGGGATAAGGGATGGAATATAAAAACACAATATCTTCATAATAATGAATAAAACCCACATAGAGAAGTCATTGAAATCATAAGTTGGGTATGCCAAGGGAAATCCATTCAAAATGCAGCAAGCGTAAGGCAGGGATGACTTTAATTTCTTGATTATAACATGCTCAGTAAAACACAATTCTTTACATAATAGAAGTACAATAATGAAAGCATGGGAACAATATTAATATACCATTCAAAAATAAATGCATGCATATCGTAGCCAAATCCGATAACTCTGATTTTTTGTCTCACACGTGCTTCATCCAACTCCCGCTTGCAATCAGATGTGACCTCACCGGTACCTCCCATCCAATGCTAGGGGTAATATTTTTCCCCCTGAGCCCCCCAAGCCACAAAGGGGTCTCACACACAATACCCGCGAATCACTAGCACCCAGCTCACCTCGCAAGGTCGAGCTACCACTCGTTACCCAAGCTGGGTATCCCAACTCCTACAAGATAAGTTCAATCAAGACAAAATTTCAGCAGGTTAACGTTACGCATAAAGATTTGATCCATACTCCTCCTCCTCCATCCTTTTTATAGAGTTTTCAAGTAATTAGTTTCCCAAATTCTCATTAAATTCCCTTTTCAATTAATTAATTTTGAAAAACCTCCGCCATACACGTCACCCATCCCCTAGTTGCACCAAAAAATTATTTTTTATTAATTAATTAATTATTCCTATTTCCCTCACCCACCTAAAAGCATTCCTAAAAACACTCCTTGGTGTCCCAATATTCCCTTACAAATCTTAAATGAGTTACACCTTACTAAATTCCTAGTTGAGTTCATAAAAAGCAAGTTCCCAAGGCAAGATTCCTTACTAATTTAGACATTATGATTTTTCCTTACGCTTCTCCTTTTCTTTAGGTTTCCTATTTCTTTTAAGTTTCCCTCTTTTTTCTTTTTAACTAAAAATTAATTTCCCAGGTGTAGATAAAACAATCATTTACCCTTTTTCTTCTTTAATTAAAAATTAATCTAGCAAGTGTAGACGAAACAACCATTTACCCTCTTTTCTTTTTATCTAAAATTAAATTACCAAAAATAGATAAAAACAACCATTTCCCTTTTTTAAATTTTAAACCTCCATGATAATTTGACTTTAATAAATTAATTTGAATTTCTTACCCCCCTTCTTGTTACATGTTTAATTATGATTATTATTTTTGACCACCTGTGTTACTTAGACCTAGATTTTAATTTCACTAGGTTGGGTGACATTTTTATTAGGGAAATTATTTTTAAATCTTACTTATCACATCATTCATTTTAAGGTTGACTAGGTTTATTCGCTTACCCATTGAAATCACGATGTGCCCTTCAGGATGCACTACGTGGTCCGAGGGTGCCACTCGCCTCTTAAATTTTCCTTACGCAACGTTCCCTTCAGGATGCACTATGTGCTCCAAGGGTTCCACTCCCCTCTTTCTATTTTCCTTGCACGACATGCCCTTCAGGATGCACTACATGCTCCAAGGGTGTCACTTGCCTCTTTTTGTTTTCCTTGCACGACATGCCCTTCAGGACACACTACATCCTCCAAGGGTGCCACTCACCTCTTGACTGACTTGGTAGACCTCAAAAACCCATGGAATAAATAATTCGCCAGGTGATCTTGTGGAAGACGAAGGGCCTCTAAGGAATAAGGCCCCTTCCTTATTGTGTGCCCCTTAGAATCATCGTGCGCGACTGTCATAGTCTACCCTCATGACATCATGGGTCTTCTCAAACTAGGTAATCATTAACCTACAGTTCAAGCCACGGAGTGAATGCTAGTAGGATGTGGCAGGGTTGTTGTCCACACCTCTCCCTAAAGTATATGGTTGTCCTATGCGACCCCTCTACTCCACATATGAGTCTGGTTGGAAATCTATCGTCAGCCTGCATACATCAATGAATCATGTTAGCAACAATAATCAATCATCATAACATTAATCATATGTACATGTGTCACATCAATAACAATAAAACCCAAGAGTCCTCCCCCTAACTCGATCCAGATTCCAAGGGGTTTCATCGATGCCTCTGCATCCTCAATATCCAGATTCCTGCACACTTAGGAGAACCTAATCAATAAAACATGTCTATGTGAATACAAAAAAATAATATATCGTCAATCCATAATGTCTCATAATCATAATTAAATGACCGATAGTATAATAATCTAGATCACATGAAAGCAAGTGTCCTCAAGGATAAGTTTTCTCAATGCATGCAAGAGCGGGATGTTTTTTTTTTTTGTATCTAGGGGAATCAGTAACTACGACGGTATCTGGCTCGTGTGACACGGGGTCGAATCCCATCAACTTCCTTATAACCCCTAGGGAGAACCAAACTTCCCGCAAGCCTAGCCTCCAGATAATATGAGGTTTGAACTTGTGACCTTCTTAGCAGCATGAATGCCTTAACAGCACGTCCGTTGGCCACTAGAACACACCCCTATGGGCAAAAGGTATGCGGGCTTGGCCCAGTTAATCTTGTTTTGCGACTATACCACGTCCTTTCTTGGGTTTGAGAAAAATACCTGACCTTCGTTGAAAGAATGACTTTACCATCCAGCCACCTCCACTGACCTTGCAAGAGTGGGATGTTACATACACCCCCTCTTGTTTTAAACTTTGTGCCGAAGTTTCACAGTATATAAGTGCTGAAATAAAGTGTATCACATTATCATAAGTCTATCTATCAACAAAAATGGAAACTATTGGCGCATATCATATGCATCCTCTGAGGTCATTGAGTGAAGACTATAGTTGTCCCAATGGACCTTGATCTGATCTATTGTTCGATGTCGCAGTTGTCGAATGCGATGGTCCAGGATGTAGATTGGATCAGCTGTGAGTGCACCCTCATATGATACCTACAAGGTAATCAATTCAAAACATGTGTAATATCACTAACATAATGTCTCAAATAGAGACATGAAAGACATTGTGCATAATCATCAAGGATCAGGCAAGGCTAGTCAATAGGCCATGGCCTTTTTTTTCCACAATATCTGAGGATCTTATGGACCTAGGAGATAGTTTAGCACCCTTTCCAAACTTTATCTAACTCTTATAGAGTTTCACCCGTAAGAATACTCGATCGCCACATCGTAACTACGGTCGACACGATGCAAATCGACATAACTCTTATGTCGATCTTGTGCTTCCTTGATCCTTTATCTTATAGTTTTCATTTAATATTCCATTTCTTGGATCGCTTCTGGTCTTACTAGGACCCTATCCTCAAGCCAACCCCAACTCAAGGTCTCTGGCACGATCACCCGTAAAGAAACTCAAAAGGTGCCATCTTAATGGTGCTTTGATAATTGTCGTTATATGTAAATTATACCAGTGGCAAGAGCTCTTCCCAATGTTTATGTTGGTCCATAACGTATGTACGTAACCTGTCCTCTGTTATTTGGTTTTTTCATTTGGTATACATGTCCGTCTCCGGATGATACGCGATACTAAAGTTAAGTTGGGTTCCCAAGGCATCTTGGAAACTAGTCCAAAATCGTCTTGTAAACATCGATCCTCTATCGGATATAATCCTCTTAGGAACGCCATGCACTCACCATCTTGATGAGTAAACTCTAGCTATGTTCAGTGCCCGATACATTGTACACACAAGAATAAATGATCACTCTTCATCAAAGTGTCGACTACTACAAAAATCGAGTTGTGTCTCCTTGCCATCAGTGGAAATCCAACAATGAATCCTTCGAAATTCCCTCCCATTTCGATTTAGGAATAGTGTGGTTATATTAATCCTTTCGGATGTCTATGTTCAACCTTCACTTGCTCATATTCTAGACATCTAGCCACCTAGTTGACTATGTCTCCCTTCATTCCTCTCTATAAGAATAAGGGTTTAAGGTTTGCCCTCATCTTTGTGACTCTTGGTGAGCCATGCACACTTCTCTGTGAGCCTCATTTAGGATCAAACTTCACAACTCGTCGTTGGGTGGTATGTAAGTTCGACCTTCAATTCTCAATGATCCATCATTGTCCATAGTAAATCCTTCAAATTTTGGTACCATCATTGTATTTTGTCCGATAAAATCCTTGACCTCTGTGTACCAGTCATCATTGCATTGTAACTTAGAATCCCTTCACATAGATTCGTCTGAAGAGGAAATCACCAAAAATATGCATGGTCTCCGACTCGACGCATCTTCCACTCTGTTTGTTGTCCCTTTTATGTAATAATTCTCAAAATCATACTTGCTAAGCAATTCCGACCAACGTCATTGTCGCGCGTTGAAGGTTCTTTGCATAAAGATGTGTTGTAGTCCACAGTGGTACGTTTTTAGTTTAATTTATGTTTTTTAAGGTAGTATATCCAAATTCTCAAGGCATAAACAAGGTCTAACAACTCCAAATCATGCGTTGCATAGTTCTCCTCATGCCTTCTCAACTTTCTCAAGACGCAAGCGATCGCTCGATCGTCTTGCATCAAGAATATTCCGAAGCCTTCTTGGGATGCGTCAGTGCATACCAAGAATTCTACATCCATGTCAGGGACCTTTAGCATCGGTGTTGTTTTCAACAACTCCTTGAGCCTTTGAAGTGATTCTACGCATTTCTCGGTCTATACAAACTTCTTGTTCTTCTTCTGCAATTCCGTAATCGGATTTTCTATATTTTAGAAACCCCCGATGAACCGTCGATAGTATCCCACTAAACCCATGAAGCTACGCACTTCTAGGACATTCATCGACAAAGTCCATTTCATAATATCCTTGATCCTTGTTGGATCCACGACGATACCTTCACCAGAGATAACATTCCCTAAGTAATAAATCTTCGATTGATTAAATGATCATTTAGACAATTTCCCATACAATTTGTTATCTTGCAAACATTGTAGTACCAAGCACAATTGTTCATCATTCTCCTCCATCTTCCGAGAGTAAGTCAAAATGTCGTCAATGAATACTTGGAGGAACTTGTCCAAGTAGTTGTGAAACACTCTGTTCATCAAACTCATAAATACCCCAGGGGTGTTCGTTAGTCCAAATGGTAAAATGGTAAACTCGTAATTTCCAAAAATATTTTTAAAGGCGGTCTTAGGGACATCATCCTCCTTGATCCTTAACTAGTGATACCCTAATCTCAAGTAGATCTTTGAAAAAACCTTTGTGCCTTTCATATGATCAAACAGATCATCAATCCTTGTCAATGGATATTGATTCTTGATCATTTCCTTGCTCTATTAATGGTAGTCAATGCAGAGTCTCCACGACCCATCCTTCCTTCAAATGAAAATAATAGGCACACCCCACGGTGACACACTGGGATGTATAAGTCCTAGGTCCAGCAACTCCTTCAGTTTCATTTTCAACTCCTGTAACTCCAGAGTCGACATCCGATAAGGCATTCTTACTATCAATTCAGTCCCCAGTTTTAGGTCTATGGTAATTTCAAATTCCCTCTCTAGCGAAATCCTAGGTAACTCCTCATGGAATACGTCCACAAACACACTCACCACCGGAAGGTTTTCTATACCTTCCACTACTCCCTTCTCTTTTAACGCAAGGATAGCATAAAGCTTACATCTATTGTGCATGTTCTTCCATAGCTACAAGGAAGAGATGAACCTCAGGGAAACTCCCTGGTTCTGAACTACAATCACGTGTCTTTGCCCCTCATCCTCGACCAAGCTTAATCATTTCTCCTTACAGTCAAGTATCACCTCAGGCGATTACAACCAGTCCATACCGATCACGACATCATAAGATCCTAATATCGTGATGTACAGTTTGGGCCTGGAGACAACTCTCCCAAGTTAAGGCTACAACCCATAACCTTCCCTCCAACCTTTTGTTTCACTCTCGAAGCCATTTCTACAAAGCTAAAATCATCCTAATCTACTGCCTTTACCTTAATTATTTTTAGTGTTGCCCCATAAATGAAAATCTTTGTAGCACCTAGATCTATAAAATAATAAGGGTCTAGTCATCGATGGTACCTGACATCTCGAGCATAGTCGATTGGTTTTCTTCCTAACGGTTATTCACCATTGCATGAATTCGATGGGCCTCGCCCAAATCTCCCATGGTAGTGGGTCTGACTGATCCAAATGCTTTATTCCTCTCTCAGAATCGTTCCTTGAATAGTTCCCATGACACGTCTTCGATTGTCATGTTCAACTATGACAAGAGTGTATTCCACCATAGAAGAGTGCTCCTCTTCAGTTGAAAGAGCGTCAGGCGAACCTTCATGTTGGAGGTATAGTCGCAAAGTGTAAAGCACATCACCATATTCTCTAGCCATGCCTCAATGGCTGAGTCATCTGCAACACTTGTGGGCTTGATCTAACAGTACTGGATGGGGCACGTTGTGAACCATCAAGAGTACAAGTGCCTTGGCCTCATCTCAGAACAGATAGTTGATCAAGGCCTCTGACATTCAATGAAAGTACTTGGTTAGGCCATCATCATCCATTACACCAATCGGATCCAACCCAAGGACTTGCTCCTCCCCTTGGGGGTTAGACTCTGAGGGCGTAGGCACTTCTAGAGGCATCACACCTCCTTCCACAACACCACATTGCAAACCTCTATGGTGTCCTCTAATTGAGATCACCACATGGACTGTTAAAGTTTTTAGTTATCCCTAGGTTAACAATGAAGGGTTTACTATAGTGAAAAGCATAGCGATCCACAGTCGCAGGGTTGAACCCGCTCTAATACCATATGCAACGACCCCATCGTTATGACTACATGTGACACAACGCAAAAAAAAAAAAAAAAAATTTAAAGAAGGAAAGAAACAATTACAACAATTAATCAACACGACTTGACGACGAACACAACTTACACATTCAAGCAACAGAAAAAAATGAATCAACATACTAGTACATCATGCAACTGGATGAAACAGGCAACGATCAATAGAAAGATAAAAACGACTACTTTCCCGACACAAGCAAGACAATTCCTACCAGCTAAAGGACAACATCAATGACCCGGCACAACAGCTTCAACGACCAGTAACTAGAACCCTCCAGATGAGTGAGAGACAAACACAGAAGTTACAAACAAGTACCACAATAAAAACAACAGTCTCAACCACATCGAGTGGTGCACGATCCTAAGTCGAGTCATCATGTGTGCTTCTTGATCCATGTGCACAACGATCCAATCTCAAGAAATCATGTTGCCACAGGGAAATGGGCGCACTAGGAACCCATGCCCACCCATACTAATTCCAACCCTTCATCCCAACATAAAATATGGCATCACAACAACCTTACAATAAGACAATCAATAATTCACTAGGTCCTTAACTAGTTCCTTGTTGGGGGAACATTTAAAGATGTTAAAAGGCGATAATCCCAACACTTATAATTAAAAACAATTAAGATGAATGTAAGGCAAAAACTATTATAGGCGATCAACGCATTAAACATCTTTAACCAATGATCTAAATGCAAAAACAGTTGTTAATCTAATCAAAGGGGTATTTTCTTTACTCACAATTAAATATCGATAATCAATTATATCGCCATTGAAACTGAAACTATTAGGAAAAAGTAAAACTAATCAATAATTAAAACAACTATGCATTATTAGACTATGCCACCCTATCAAAATACCATTTAAAAAGGAACTAATAAAGTTTATTCTGAGGCTACTAAACTATTAAAATATGATCCTCATAAAATTATTGTTATACATTGTTATTTCCCCTATTACAAAGGCTTCATTTAACCTAAAGCAACAGTACTATTGTTCAACTTATTAAAACTTGTTAGTAAGAAGAAATCGGTTAAAAGAACCATTAAATGGTTAATACAATGTGAGTTAAAACCATTTAATACACAATAAAAAAGGAATATAACCATTATTGTTGTGCAATAACGAAAATAAAATGATAAAGAAAATAAATGCTCTGTCAGAAGGATAACATGTCTCTCAAAAAGGCACCATGGTTTCCACCAACAAGCCCCGGTTTCCAAGCGTACCAGATTAGATGTTCTCGCCCCAAATGGTTGTCTATTAATAAATGTCTGTAGCGCAATGATACCGCTGCCCAACAATTGTATCTCTAACTATTATTAAAATATATCTAGGAGGGATATTACTATCTACCAATTACAAATTAAGGGAATTGCTACCTAACCAACATTCCTTGTTTATCAAATAAAATTTTGGGAAACCATTGTCAGAGATTCATATAAGAAAATGGTTGTCTGTAAAAAAATGCAAGGATTGTACCAATTAAAGACGTAGAGACTAATCACTCAAATGCAAAGAGTCAAGCCCAAATCGTTGGGTGGGTACTATGAACGCATTGTGAGGTACTGGTTAATTCAATGTCTATAAAAGGTAAATGCAGAGTAAAATAAAGTCGCTATTGAACGCTATTCAAATCAGTTTCCATTCAACTTTAATCAAATCGCAGTGGTAAGGTAAACCACTATCAACAACTATCTATCTAACCATATGTTGTCTAATAAATGTAATGAATTCGTTGTTAATCAATTTACAAATTCGATGCCCTTCAAACGTATAATTTTGTTGTCAATCAATGAATAAACTCGTTGCCATAACAAACTGAAATCGATGTCTATACAATTAGAATCGTTATAAAAAGGAAAATATAATTTTCGTCTAATATATTTTACCCACGAGTCCATTAATTAGTTGTCCATTAAATCTATGATAATGTTGTCTATCAACATAAGATTTTTGTTGTCAATCAAATGTTGTGTAAATTCGTTCTCTAGAAATGTGAACAATGCAACCATTCGACGCAGTCACACTCAGCGAGAATTTCTCTATCCTTTAAAACAAAAATGATGTCTAAAAATAATATGCAATACATCGATACAATATGCAATTGTAATTTATTTTTCTAATAATAATATGCAATACAACGATACAATATGCAATACAATGATATATAATAATATGGAATACAACGATACAATATGCAATTGTAATTTTGATTTCTAATAGTAATATGCAATACAACGATACAATATGCAATACAACGATATAATAATATGCAATACAGCGATACAATATGCAATTGTAATTTCTTTGTCTAATAATAATATGCAATACAACGATATAATTTCGCAGTCTAATAATAATATACAGTACATCGGTACACAAATGGAGGGTAAAAATTTGGGTAAAAACGAATGCAAATTCTATTTAAAAATGAATGCAAACGCTATGTGAAAACGAAATAGTTGTCAAGTAAAATCGTTGTGGGAAAGGCCAGAAAAATCATAGTGTAACTGTTGTGTAAAGGCTGGGTAAATCACCCAGAAATTAGCGGTGTGAAGGCTGAGTAAAGACTCCAGGAAAAATCACAGATAATCAAACACCAGATAACGCAGAATAAATCAACCACCAAAAAACGCAGATGAAATCAATCACAAGAAAGCGTAGATATACTCATGCACAAGAAGGTGCAAAGACTAATCATCCAGCCATGAATCAATCAAACGTAGAGATAAGTAAGGGATAGATGGTTGGGAAAAATTTATCCTTCACTCATCATCCATGCACAGAAAAGAAGGGAATTAGAATCTATAGGTCTTTAATCACTGAAGTGACGACCATCGATTCGGCTCATAGTCAACTGCTCGGGCACAGACTAATGACTAAAGGGATAAGGGACGGAAGATAAAAACACAATCTCTTCATAATAATCAATAAAATCCACACAGAGAAGTCATTGAAATCCATTCAAAATGCAACGAGCATAAGGCAGGGATGAATTTAAGTTCTTGATTATAAAACATTGAGTAAAACACAATTCTTTACACAATATAAGTACATTAATGAAAGTGCATGAACAATATTAATCTACCATTCAAAAACAAATGCATGCTTGTTGTAGCCAAATGCAACACTTCTGAGTCGTTGTCCCGTGCATGCTCTGTCCTACTCCTGCTTTCCAACCGATGTGACCTCACCGGTACCTCCCAGCCAATGCTAGGGGTACTCTTCTTCCCCATGAGCCCCCTCAGCTGTAATGGGGCCACACACACAATACCCGAGAACCGCTAGCACCCAGTTCACCTAGCAAGATCGAGCTACCACTCCTTACCCGAGCTAGGTATCCCAACTCCTACAAGATAAGTTCAGTCAAGACAAAAATTCAGCAGTGTAACGTTATGCATAAATATCCAATCCATACTCCTCTTCCTCCATCCTTTTTATAGAGTTTTCAAGTAATTAGTTTCCCAAATTCTCATTAAATTCCTTTTTTAGTTAATTAAATTCAAAAAACCTCCCCTCTACACATGTCACCCATCCCCTAGTTTCACCAGAAAATTAATTTTAATTAATTAATTAATTATTCCTATTTCCCTCACCCACCAAAAAACATTCCTAAAAATGCTCCTTGGTGTCCCAATATTCCCTTCCAAATCTTAAATGACTTACGCCTTACTAAATTCCTAGTTGAGTTCATAAAAAACAAGTTCCCAAGGCAAGATTCCTTACTAATTTAGGCATTCATCTTTTTCCTTATGTTTCCCCTTTTCTTTAGGTTTCCTATTTCTTTTAAGTTTCCCTCTTTCTCCTTTTTAACTAAAAATTAATTTAGCAAGTGTAGATGAAACAATCATTTACCCTTTTTCTTCTTTAATTAAAAATTAATTTAGCAAGTGTAGATGAAACAACCATTTACCCTCGTTTCTTTTTAACTAAAATTAAATTAGCAAAAATAGATAAAAACAACCATTTCCCTTTTTAAAAGTTTAAACCTCCATGATAATTTGACTTTAGTAAATTAATTTGAATTTCTTACCCCCCCCCTTCTTGTTACATGTTTAATTATGATTATTATTTTTGACCACTTGTGTTACTTAGACCTAGATTTCAATTTCACTAGGTTGGGCGAAATTTATATTAGGGGAATTATTTTTAAATCTTACTTATCACATCATTCAGTTTAAGGCCGACTAGGTTTATTCACTTACTTGTTGAAATCGTGACGTTCCCTTCAGGATGCACTAGTGCTCCAATGGTGCCACTCGCCTCTTCTATTTTCCTTGTACGACGTGCTCTTGAGGACGTACTACGTGCTCCAAGGGTGACACTCGCCTCTTCTTGTTTTCCTTGCATGATGTGCCCTTCATGACACATTACATTCTCCAAGGGTAACACTCGCCTCTTTTTTTTTCCTTGCGCAACGTGCCCTTCAGGTCGCAGTACGTGCTCCAAGGGTTCCACTCACCTCTTGACTGACTTGGTAGACATTAAAAACCCCTGAAGTCAATACTCCACCAGGTGATCTTGTGGAATACTAAGGGCCTCTAAGTAATAAGGCTCCTGCCTTATTATGCACCCCTTAGAATCATCATGATCGACTATCGCAGTCTGCCCTCATGACATCATGGCTCTTCTCGAACTAGGTAATCATTAAACTACAGTTCGATCCATGGAGGGAGTGCTAGTAGGTTGTGGCAGGGATGTTGTCCACACCTCTCCCTCAATTCTTTGGTTGTCCTGTGTGACCCCTCTACTCCACATGTGAGTCCGGTCGACAATCTATCGTTAGCCTGCATCCATCAACGAATCATGTCAGCAACAATAATCAATCATATGTACATGTGTCACATCAATAAAATTCAAACCCAACAGTCCTCTCCCTGACTCGATCCGGATTCCAAGGGGTTTCATCAATGCCTCTACATCCTCAATGTCCAAAGTCCGACACACTTAGGAGAACCTAATCAATAGAACCTGTCAATTTGAATACAACAAAATAACATATCGTCAATCCATAATGTCTCATAATCATAATCGAACGAACGATAGTATAATAACTTGGATCACTTGAAAGCAAGTGTCCTCCAGGATAAGTTCGCTAGGGATGAATTTAAGGATGGAAATTTATTTTAAAATGTAGAAACCTTAGCGAATCTTACTAATCCTTCATATACCAACTATAAATGTTTGGATATATTTTTGTAAAAATATTCAAATTTCTAAGGATTTTATATAGATTGTATGAAATTTTGGCAATTTTTGAGGTTAAATAATTTTATCGTATAAAATTTAGGCGAATCATTTTTAGAATAACGAATCGTTTTTTGGGAAAAGCCATGGAAAATTAGCCCATGAGAAAAATTTAGCCCCTAAAATCATCCATGAAGTTTGCTCAGTGCGTGCAAGAGCGGGATGTTACAAAAATGAAGTTTGATGAGATTGTTAAGGCATGCCCAATGGACATGAATGGAATAAGCATAAGGGAATATTTGAATATCATACCTTTGGGATCATATGAATACCTAATTGGTATGGATTGGTTAGACAAACATAATTTTGTCCTACAACAGGTTGTTGGATTGATTTTTGGACAAGTGACATGAATCTTTCCTTCTAGTTTGAGGGCGAAAGTCTGCAGAAACCCTAGACCCGCGCAATTTCGGAGGTCGAGCACCACCCAAGCAACACCAGTAAGAACACACACCAGCGCCTGTCCTCAACCTTCGACCCCCACTGCCACGGGAGTATGGGTGCAAAGGGGGGGGGGGCAACCCCCCTCATACCGCAATGTTGCGGCTAACGAAAGGTCGGGAACCAGAGTAATACGACCCACCTTCGAGCCGCCGCCGAAAATCCGAGAACATATCCTCGCTCGGGAGCAAGGACTCAAAGCGGACATGGAGACAGACGTCGGGACCTCTCAGCCGAAGAAACCTCGAACCTGGGAGCCCGGCAAATGCATCCCGCAAATGGAGAAGCCACCAAGATATCTTATTAGCTCAACCAGGGTGGGAGAGCACACGCAGTTCATGAGGGAGCACGCACTGATTGGCAAGTTTTTAGGGCTCTGGCCGGCAGAAAGAGACCTTATCAAATGGATAAAGCACTGGTGGAACCCCAATAGGGATTATGAGCTTCAACTCAGCTCCAAGGGTTTCTTCACAGTCATTTTTTACAACCTAGAGGACAAAGACAGAATCTTCAAAAATGGCCCGTATTTCTTCAACTCGGCAGGGTTATTTCTCTGCTTCTGGACCGAAAGATTCAGCTCGGATAAGGAGGATTTCACCATGGCTCTGGTCTGGATACGTCTATACTCCCTGCCACAAGAGTTTTGGCTGGAAGAGATCCTAATGGGAATAGGCAATACCTTGGGGCAGTATGTAAAGGCATCAGAAGCAACAAGGCAGTGAAAGTACACCTCTTATGCCAGGATCTGTGTGTACATGAACATATCCAAAGCACTCCCTGGTACGGTAACCCTTGAATACCAGGATGAGGACTGGCAACAAACTCTGGACTATGAGCATATATCGTTCAAATGCCGAAGATGCCACGAGCATGGACACCTCTACCGAGACTGCCCTCTAATCAAGAAAGTCACAAAAGCAAATGACACCATGCAGAAGGATGGCTTCATCACAGTCACATCGAAAAGAAGAAACCCCCCAAAGAAGCCGACTTCAAATCCCAAGCAAAATATAACCACCCAGAACTCCTACGAGATTTTAGAGCAACTACCAGAAGAGGAGGAAGTGCAGGATCCGCACAAAATTCCACAACAGTCGCAAGGGCAAGGTACGCAGCCCAACCCTTCCCCTCACAATGATGAAGCCCACTTGGAGGAAAAAGGTGAGGGCGATGGGGATACATCGATGCAGCTGGATGAGCGAGAGTTGGCTGGCATAGATCTGGAAAAACTGGAGGAGGCTCTAAAATAGAAGAACCTGCAGACCCTCTCGGAAGATCAACTTCGCAAGGTACACAAGGTCTTTATCAACTCCTCAGCAGGGTCCACAGCTCGTCTGGGCATAGCAATGGATCAGAACTCTGGCTCCAAGAAAGTCCTCCGTGAAAACAAGAGAAGAGGACGGAAGACAACGCACCAATTGATTAAGGAAGCAAGAAACCTCATGATAAACTCTGGGTAGATACACAAGCTCTCGGAGGGATACCTCCACTCATCACCCCCTTCCTAATGATGAAGATTATTACCTGGAACATAAGAGGAATAAATGGCAGATCCAAGCACCGGATCCTCCGAGACTGCATCATGGCAGAGAAACCAGACATACTGCTGCTCCAAGAAACCAAATGTAAGGGAGCAGAGGTGGACACAATCTTTCAGCGCATATGGCGAGAATGCACTTCCATAACAACAGACTCCATAGGGACCTCTGGGGGCCTTGCCATCTTATGGAATCCATCCAAAGTGACACTTAGAAAACCCTTCACCACGACAGGCACAATAACTTCCCATTTCACGGTCATGGGCACGAACCAGGATGGCGCCATCACAAATGTCTATGGCCCTCAAGGGAGCCAGGACAAAGACAAATTCATGGAGTGGCTTGAGATGATTAAGTCCCTGACAACCACCCCAAATTGGATCATAGGAGGCAACTTCAACATGACCTTGTCATTGGAGGAAAAATCTAGCGGCATCAAAAGACTCGAACAAGACAGTGGTAAGTTCAAATCCCTCATTGATCATCTAAAATTAATTGACATAGAAAACAGCAACGGCATCTTCACTTGGTCTAACCGTAGATCAGGCCATCAGCACATTGCCTGTCGACTATACTGCTTTCTGGTAACGGAAGAACTCATGTAAACGGGCTCACAATTGGAAAGTCTGATTCTACCAAAAGCAGGCTCGGATCACTGGCCCCTAGCACTGCAACTAGCCTTAGGAGAGCCTCCCAAATATAAGCCTTTCCGCTTCGAAAAATTTTGGTTATCACACCCGGACTTCAAAAGACTTTCCAAATCCTGGTGGGAACAAGCGGAAGTAAATCAGGGGTCATGCATGTACAAGTTCCAGCAGTGATTAAAAAACTTCAAGCAGCAACTAAAGCAATGGAATAAACACAGCTTTGGCAACATCCAACAAAGCATACGAATCATAGAAAGCAGGCTGGAGGAGATTCAAGAGATCTTCATCTCGGGATATAGAACGACAGAGCTTATGAAGGAAGAGGAGCAGCTTCAGGCACAATTAGAGGAGCAAAAGAAGCAGGAGGAAATATTATGGAAGCAAAAATCCAGAGTGAAGTGGCTTAAAGAAGGAGAAAAAAACACAAAGTTTTTCCACAGAGCCTTGATGCACAGGCGACACATCAACAGAATCACCCACCTAGAGGACAGCCAAGGCAATCACATCAGGGAGAATCAGAAAATTGAGGAGGAACTACTTAGATACTACCAAGACCTCCTAAAGGAACCTGACATAGACCAAACAGAGGCAATCAGAAGGGTAACTGAACACATACCAGCTCTAGTAACCCCGGAACAAAATTCGGCCCTAACCAGACCCATTACATAGGAAGAGGTCGACCAAGCAGTCAAGGCTATGCCCGCAGGCAAGGCCCCAGGCCCAAACGGATTCACAACAGATTTCTTCCATCACTGTTGGGATCTGATCAGACAGGAAGTATGGGAAGTAGTGGAGGAATCTAGAGCTTCAGGTCTGGTTCTGCCCGCGCTTAACGCCACCTTCCTCACGCTTATACTGAAAGAAGAGCGAGTCACCAACCCCAAACACTTCAGGCCTATCACCCTATGCAACGTTATCTATAAAATCATAACGAAGGTCATCGCTACCAGACTCAAGCCCATATTACCCTTTGTCATCTCCAAGGAGCAGTCAGGCTACGTTGAAGGACGCCAAATTATGGACAGCGTCATCTTGGCTCATGAGATCATACATTCCCTCAAGACCTCCAGAACCCCAGGTATGCTCATTAAACTTGACCTTTCAAAAGATTTCGATCGAGCAAGTTGGCATTACATCAAGGTAGTCCTCACCTCTTTTGGCTTTGACCAAGGCTGGGTAAGCTGGATCTTAAACCTCATCTCTTCAACCTTCTTCTCCATTCTCGTCAATGGTGTGCCCTCCACACCCTTCTTGCCGTCTAGAGGAATCCGGCAAGGGGATCCCCTATCCCCTTTTCTCTTTGTGCTTCTAGCGGAAGGGTTGGGTCGTTACATCAAAGCAGCAATCAACGAGGGATCCCTCAAAGGCCTCCCCTTACACAACATTCAACCTGCACCTTCACACAGCCAATTTGTGGATGACACCCTCCTCTTGAACTCACCCTCTGTCCAGGAAGCTACCAAGCTAAACTCCATACTTTCTGATTTCTCTGAAGCCTTCGGCATGACGCTTAATCTTGACAAATCCAAACTTTACTTCTTCAACACTCCGGTCCCTATCCAGAGGCATATTTCCAGACTTCTGGGGATACCCAGGAGCTCCCTTCCGTCCAACTACCTCGGAGTGCCACTCACAGGAGCAGCGGCTTCTTCCATCTCCTAGGATAGCCTTCTCCTCTCCATTTCCAACAGACTGCGCAACTGGACCTTTCGACCCCTGAATTTAGCTTCCAGACTGGTCCTCCTCAAGTCCGTCCTGCAAGCCTTACCCACCTACCTCTTCACCGCCCTAGCGGATCCCAAGAAAGTCATCAAAGAAATTCGAACCCTGCAGAGAAATTTTCTCTGGCAAGGCCTTCAACCCAACAAAAAGTGGGCTCTAGTCAACTGGGACAGGCTCTACACGCCAAAAAGTCAAGGAGGACTAGGGCTCTACGACCCTGGCAAACTAAATCAAGTGATGGGAGCTAAAATCTGGTGGACATGGCTGAAAAATCCCTCAGCAGCTTGGGCTCAACTGTGGCAATGCAAATATGCCCCCCACACCTCAGAAGATCAGCTAATCCGTCATAACAATCACATACAAGGCTCCAACATCTGGAATACCGCCTGGAAAAACCACACTTTGGTGCAGAACCACGCCTTCTGGGAATTAAGGGATGGAGGAAATGCGCTCTTCTGGAAAGATTCTTGGCAGCAGCTGAAACCATTGGACTCAATGGAAGAATTAGGCGACCTCAAAAGGGCGCTCCATCAGAATACCCCTCCAATGGTCAAGGACCTATGGACTGGACAAATCTAGCAGCAGTGATGGCGCCAATGGAAACTCTCACATCAGGAGCTTGGAGTCCCCGAAAATATCAACCTCTAGAGCTGGCAAACTCAGGCCACTAACCGGAAAATATTGTAAAGAGAAGGATCAGACATATTGAGATGGGGATACACCCCGATCGGCACCTTCACAGTCAAGTAAGCCTACTCGCTGCAGGGAAACCAACAGGAACAGAGGAGAGAACACATATGGAGAAAAGTTTGGAATCCTGTTCTCTGGCCTAAGATCTCCACATTCTTGTGGCTAGCAGTGCACAATAGAACCCTGACTTGGGACAACCTCCAAAAGAGAGGCTTTATCGGACCATCCTGTTGCATGCTTTGTTTACAACACGAGGAAACCAAAGAACACCTCTTCAACGACTGTCATTACAGCCAAAAGGTTTGGGACTATGGGGCGCAACTAATGCGCAAGTCCAACAGGAGCCGGGGCAACATCAACGACACAATTGAGAACTGGGATAGCATTTCCTTCAACAACCCCATCTTAAACCACATTTGGATGCTATTGCCTGGATTCACCCTCTGGAAAATCTGGAAGGAATGCAACAAGAGAATATTCCACTCCCAACCCTCCTCACCTGAAGCCACTTGGGAGAAAGTCAAATCTCTAATAAAAGAAACAACTAGAAGCAAGCCCTGGACAGATGAAGATCAGAAATGCAGGCCAGAGGAGCATAGCATTCTTCAAAATTGGTTGCCCATAACAAGCAACCTACCAAATCAAAAAGGCACTTGAGCCCACCTGCCAGTCCAACCAGCTGGACTCCCCCTCCAGCACACTTCATCAAAGTGAACTTTGACGGAGCCTCCAAAGGCAACCCAGGACCGGCAGGTTATGGGGTAGTGCTCAGGAACGCAGATGGGGTAATCATGGGCTTGGAAGCCGGATTCCTTGGAGAAACGACCAATAATGTAGCTGAGCTAATAGGACTCTTGCGAGGACTCCAAACGGCCATCGACAAAGGCCACCACAGGCTAATACTGGAAGGCGATTCACAAATCATCATAAGGCTAGCCACGAAAATTCTGCATGGGTGCAATCCAAAAAGGATCTCACCAAGCTGGAGACTCCACGACCTGCTAGAAGACTTTAGTCGTCACCTTCACCCACATCTCAGCATCATCACTTCCCATGTGAAACGAGAAGCAAACAAAGTGGCTGACAGATTAGCAAATGAGGCCGTTGAAACAGGCGAGGAACGCTTTTGCTGGGACGGCCTGGGCTCACCAACTTCATAGATCCTCACCTCATGTCAAGCTCTGGCCAACAGGGATCTCCACTCCCCGGATGGGGTGACAGGGAGGGCAATGCAGCCACGTGGAGGGGAGCCGGGACACGAAGTTAATACATCCACCAGCTCCCGTCAACTCGCCCATTAACGAGCCATGCACACACGCAGGAGCATTCAAGGGCTGAGACCCCTCGCGCAAGTGACGAGTACCAGCACTAACCAGAGTGTTTTAATGGTGGAAATGATGGATGCGGTCATAGCCTTGGCCACCGTTTCAGCGTTCATTATATGAGTCGAAAGTCTCGGCAGCAAGCTTCCCTCGAACACCCAGGCGCACCAGCACCACGGTCGATTTTCTCACATTTCGATTCCAACTGAGCGCCCTGGGAGCATTCATTGGGACTGCAACATGCCAAGAATTAGAGGCAAGTCGCGACGGGGGGCGTCTTGGTATGCTGCGCAGTCGCGCCGTAAAAGAAAGGAAACTTTTGAAAGGGAAATGGAAATGGCTACCATAAGACACAGACAGAAGCTTAGGAGGCCTCCAAAGGCTCTCGTTGAGGAGAGGATCCCGGCAGGAGGTTCAGAAAGTTAGCCGGAGCACACCCTGTTCGCTGTGCCTGAAAATTGGCACTCGTGCACGTCTTTTGGCTTGGCTGGTCCTTCACAACCGGCAGAAGGAAATACAGGTGACGAGCGACCTTACTCACCCTGCTATGTGGTGGAATAACCTGCCCCCGAGCCCACCAGGGAAGCAGAGGGACTCAACGCGCAAGGAGGAAGAGCGGCAACCACCGAGGAGCGCGTGGACAGCAATCGCCCAGAGCAGCAAACTTCAACGGACTGGGATTATCTCAATCTCCTCTTTGAGATGAGGAATCTGCTTGAGGACCAGGTCTTCCGCATTGCAAGATTAGAGCAACGCCTCGACGTGTTCTTTGCAGCGCACTCGAGAGCCACACCAAAGAAGCAATGCCCGACTTGCGCCAGAGTCTACGCCTTTCCTGCAAGATGGAAGCACTCAGCATTGGTCGACGACACACACCCAAGTTCAGAGGTTATCTGATATGCAGTCCCAGACTTTGTTTTTGGTTCAGTTATTTCAGTTTACGCCTTAGGCTAGATAAATATAAATGTCTTATAGCTCTAGACAATAGCACCATTTTTAGGACTATGACTGCTCATCCCAGTTTCCTTCGGGCGGGACGTAGCAGAGACATCTTGGTCAACTTTTGTTCATTCTGCAAACAGGGAGATACCTGGACATGGATGCCCAACTGTCCCGGTTTCCTTCTTAGGCGGGACAGCTGGCATCACCTTGAGATATGTATTTTGCCTATATTAATACAATATGTTCCAACCTTTTACTTACAAAAAAAAAACATAATTTTGTCCTAGACTATTATAATAAGACATTTACCTGCTTGGATGAGGAAGAAAACTTAAGGACAGTTCAGGGAATTCTCAGGGAAGTAACCATCAGAGAAGTTTCAACCATTCACCTAAAGAAAAGTTTCAAGAGAGGGTGTCAAATATTTGCAGCACATATGGAAGAGACACCTAAAGATAAGGTGCCAAGTATTGAATATTATGCAGTCCTAAAAGAGTTTCAAGATTTATTTAAATAAATATCAGGATTGCCACCCAAGAGAGATATTGAATTCTCCATCAATATGTGTTAGCACAGGGGAATACCCAGGGATCAATGCTTCAACAATGCACCAACAAAACCCTAACTACCGGCCCTTTCGGCAACACCTATGAAGTAGATGAAGTCTCACCCGAGGTAGAGGCAAGGGGGGTTGTAGGACTCAAGTGTCTACAACCTAGCCGGACACAGATCTGTGATCACAATACTTAACAGAGCACTTAGCAATTGACATTCATTAGTATTTTACCCTTATTCACATCGCAGGTAAAAACCCTAATTATAGAACAACGCAGTATTCATCAAGATCTAAATATATCTAACCATTCAACACATAGCATAAAAGTAGATCTAGTATTCATTCACATATATGGCACTAAGCTACTACATCAGGTGCATCTAACATACATAAATATTATAGCACTAAGCATAGATCACATCAATAAAATAACAACCACATCGCACAAAGAAACCACAACATAGGATATACGTGGTTCACCCTGGTGTGGGGCTACGTCCACCGACTCTTCTTATTCTTATTTATTAGCTTCTTCCAATCTTCTTACATGCATAGAACCACAAAGACAACTTCACATAGGAAAAGAGATCTGCGCGCACCTCGCCAGATCCTCCTTCCCCGAGTTAGATCCAAGAACCAATCCTCTATACAATATATGCACAAAGCCTTTTACAATCACTTGCACTTAGCTCTGCAATTCTTAACACACAGTATGCACAAAGTCGATTACAAATACGTGTACTAAGACACACACATCTGCTACTATCACATAGACCAAACTACTCTTACATCGCCTAGATATCTATTTATACATTACAAAAGAGGCCTAAGCATGGTTAAATCCATGGGCCAACATCCCATACCCGTTACATAAACCCTATTAGCACTAGAAGTCACCTCTAGATTGCAGCAGAGGTAAGCCCAGTACCCATCAGTTTTTATGTCAAGTAAATAAAATTAAAGGGGGTCTAATGGGAGAAGACTCAAGAATATATCGCTTTAACTCAGAAATCCAAACCAAGAAATGCATGAGCAAGTGAGGTCTTGATTTAACTTCAGTCACTAAGTTGTAATAAAGGGTGAGTAGGGGAAGAACAAGTGAGGAGATGTAGAGGTCTGTTATGGACATCGGGTCTTCCAGTATCCTAAGGAAGAAAAGATTCAAGAACAAGATCTTCTTGGACCTAAAACTTCGGGAAACTAAGAGAATGCTACAACAACACTGCAATCTGTAAGGTAGATAGAGAGGTAGTGGGGGGGGCAGAGGGCCCATAGTGATAATAGTGGAGGTCATTCAATGTAAGGTGGACTAGGTCCACTATATTATTAAATAAGGCCCACTATG
>SNQJ01S0023253.1:36191-60556 GCA_010110895.2 Picea sitchensis | reverse complement strand
AGTTTCCTTGTTAAACTGCCTAAAGTCAATGAAAAGTATCAACATTACATCCTTTTTCTTCACAAATAATACTAGGTCACCCCACGGTGACACACTCAGGTGTATACACCCCTTCTTCAAAATATCTTCAAGTTGCATTTGCAATTCCTTCAGTTCTAGTGTACTCATCCTGTAAGGAGTCTTGGATAATGTGGTTTCTCTAGGCATCATATTGTTGGCCCTCGACCAAGTTTTGGAGAACCTTGGTCGTGTTTGACCACTTTTGGGACTTCGACAAGTTGGTCAAAGATGGAGCACCCAGGTGAAGTGGAGATTGCGGGATCTCACCCCCTTTAATGAGAAATTTGGGTTTAGGGTTTATGTAACGGGTATGGGATGTCAGCCCATGGGTTTACCCATGCTTAGGCCTCTTTTGTAATGTATAAATAGATAGATAGGCTATGTAAGAGTAGTCTGATCAGTGTGATATTAGTGGATGTGTGTGGCTTAGTGCAAGTATTTGTAATCGGCTTTGTGCATACTGTGTGTTAAGAATTGCAGAGCTAAGTGCAAGTGATTGTAAAAGGCTTTGTGCATAGACTGTGTAGAGGCTTGGTGCTTGGATCTAACTCGGGGAAGGAGGATATGGCGAGGTGCATGCAGATATCCTATCCTATGCGGAGTTGGATTTGTGGCTCTGTGCATGTAAGAAGATTAGAAGAAGCTAATAAAGAAGAAGAAGAAGAGTTGGTGGACGTAGCCCCACACTGGGGTGAACCACATATATCCTATGTTGTGGTTGCTTTGTGTGATGTGGTTTTTATGTTATTTATGTGATCTATGCTTAGTGCTATAATATTTATGTATGTTATATGTACCTGATGTAGTATCTTAGTGCCTTATATGTGAATGAATACTAGATCTACTTTGATGCTATGTGATGAATGGTTAGATATATTTAGATATTGATGAATACTGCGTTGTTCTGTAATTAGGCTTTTTACCTACGATGTGAATAAGGGTCAAAGACTAATGAATGTTAATTTCTAAGTGCTCTGTAAAGTATCGTGATCACATATCTGTGTCCCAACTAGGTTGTAGACACTTGAGTCCTAGAACCCCTTGCCTCTACCTCGGGTGAGACTTCATCTGCTTCGCAGGTGTTGCCGAAAGGGTCGGTAGTTAGGGTTTTTTTGGTACGTTGTTGAAGTGTTGAACCCTGGGTTTTCCCCTGTGCCAACAAATGGTTTCACTGTCAGGACCTGAAACTGTGATTGTTGAGAACTAAAGAAAAGATAAATATTTGTGCATAGATTTGTTGATGTAGTGTGCAGTATTCTACTTGAATTGTGAATCTCTATGCTAAGAAGAAAATTAGATATGAAGAAAAGAGGTAAGATCTTAAAGTTTTGTGCTCTGATAAAGGTAAGATAAGTGGAAACTTTTGTTTCGAAAGAATGGATCTAGGTATGTTTGATAGATCTTTTCCTAGTCTAAAAACTAGGGAACAACTAGAAGAAAGAAGATTTGATATGAATAGATCCGATAAAGTTAATGAAAGATATGTTATTCCTATGCATAGAAATAATTTTTGGACTAATAAGTGGAAGCAGGATCCTAAAAACAATTTTTTGCAGGTCCATCACTATGATCCCAGTGCACAACACAGGAAAGGTTGGGGTTTGTTTAAGAGAAAGAGAGGATTTACTCTTTGTTATAGTTGCAAAAGACCAAGTCATATTGCTAAAGAATGCCCTGGTAGAGGTCCTATTTTCCTTTGTTGTAAAGCTACTAGACATGAAGTTTTGGATTTTCCTAGAATGATTGCTAAAGTTGAAAAGATGAATATGAGACCAAAAGACCATGAATAAGGTCAAGAGACTAAGGATATGCTAGAACACCAGAAAGAATCGGTGGCTTTATTATTGCGATGAAAGAAACCCTGAATGATCATAGAGACATCAATTTACCAGAGATCTTAAAAGAGAAGTAGTGCATAGAAACAAGAATAGGATACTTTGACATAGACTGTGTATTGGATGCATAAACACAGGTGAACATTATGCTAGAAAGTACTTGGGAAATTTTGGGAAAGCCTGCTATGATTCCTTCATTGGGAGGAATATGATTGTTTAAAGGAAAGATGATAACCCTATGTGGAAGACTTACTCATGTACCTATGAGTATTCATGGAACATCGATGGAATATGAATCCGAGGTCATTAAGTTTGTTGAGAATAACGCTCCTTTTTCACTTTTATTAGGAAGGACTTGGATTGAGAGAGATCAGATTCGAAGGAAAGAAGAAGAGGGAGCTATAGAACAAAAAATGAAAGAACTAAGTGATTTCATGGCTAGGAGAATATCACGTTTAATAGAAGAACAAGAGGACAATTCAAAGAAACTAAGAGCCAGATACTTGGCTGTCGAAGTTGAAAGCATGCAAGAAGGCTTAAAGAAATTATCCATGCAGAAGAGAAGAGCACCTATTCCAGAAATAGTAAGAGAAAAAATATTACCCTCGAACCCTGTGAATGACCCTCAGCAGCAAGAAGTTACTATGCTAAGAAAAGATAAGAACAAGAATGGAAAGAGGAATACAAAGATGTAGATCACAGGAAAGAAAGAAAGAAAGCTCAATAAGAAGAAAGCAAAGCTAGAAAAATTGCAGCAGGTTCCAGAGAGGACTTCGCAGACGGAAGGCTTCCAGAACTTGAACCTCGCTAGAATAGCAGAATAGCATAGACTGAAACTTCACCACAATGAAGCAATATGACCGTTGGAGGCATCCCGAACGTTATAACGATGCTCCAGAATGGCTAGAAACACATTTATTGCCAGAAATATCACCATTGGACCATTGGGACCGTGCCATAACAGATGAAATCGTATTGATTGAGGCATTCCTGCCCATTGAAGGAGTTCATTACGACATTGTCTACCTAATCCATCAAATGTCTCACTGGGGACACTTTTGCAAATAGAGATATTAGAGCCCATAGAGAACTGATTTCTACCGCGCTGTGCATTTGAGACCTCGCCAACCACATTGTTTACCTTGAGTGTTTGTTCACCTATTCGAGATATCTGATCTAGAGTGTGCATGTCAGATGAACTTAGAGAAGTAGAGAAGTCTGTCAAGGAGATCCTAATAAACCTTATGGATAAGAAGGTCATGTCCATAGGAGCACAAGCCTTGTCGACGAGAGGATTACAAGAATCCCCGTCGACTGCACGTCAATCTGGGCCATCCCGAACTGTGACAGAGAAAAGAAGTAAGAACCGCGATGACTTGGTGAATGCAAAGCTCATCCCGTCAGTATTGCTCGACTATATCCCACCTCTGGATGGCATGGTTAGTGGTGACAATGTCCCAAGGGATTCCGACTATACATTGATCACTGCGTACCTCCTGAAGGGGATACACACAGTTGGACCACATTTGGGACAAATTCTGATGCTCAATATCAATGATTTCAACTTAGGAGACCGCAAGAATTATGGAATGTTCATGCCACATAAGTACTTAACAAAGAAAATGCTGAAGAATTCGAAGATAGTTCCCCATCCGTGGACCATGGACATCACGAGATCAACAAACCTTAACGTGATGAAGATACTGCACTTTGGCAGACATCAGGAGGTTAATGTGTGCATTAAACTCCCCTTGTCATGCTTCCATGGTGGGTACCTGTGGTTTGATAGGCCCATCACCGTAGATCCAACGCTGATCCACCAGATCAATGGATTGAGCATGTAGGGACCAGACCCTTTGGATTTTTACCCAGGGAAGGTTGTAGATCACACCCTGGTGCAGTGGAGAAAGGACACCTATGGCGATGTGGAGAAAGAGAAGTGGGGATACAAGGTAGCCTCATGATGCAGTACACCTATATTGCTAGTTGATCATTGGTAAGCTCACCATGAATAATAGACCAACACAGGTCACGGGGTTTGTCATCGACCTCACAGGAAAGTGTGTCGAAGGTATGCAGATGAACTGGGCAAGCTACCTCATCAACCAGGTGGAGCAAGATTGTCGCAAAGTGCAATACCAGGGCTAAGAGTTTCACTTCATCTAGTTGTTGATTCTCGTTTCCTTTGTCACTTGGGAGATGTCGGAAGGAGAAAACTTCCCTGAAGTTGAGCCGTCTGAACCACTGGATGCGAGGTTCACCACCTTATGGTACTTGAGCGATATGGCGAATAAGTTGTAGTCGAACGTTGTCTTCCACACTTACTATCTAAAAATCACGCGAGCCATTGAGTCATTCCCCTGAATGACTCCGAATACACTCCATTGGTTCAAGCTAATAGAAAAGTTCCACATAGAGAGGAACTTCATTTACATCACTGTGCATAGGGATGAAACCAAGGAGGAGCTGCAGTTGTACTATAAGTTAACTAATGAAGACATGGAGGAGATAACTAAGGAGTGGTCGACTTCATTCCTTGTACCACTCGAGCAGACGAAGCTCTCCAACCTCGATATCATTGGAAGTCCTATGGTCACCTGATAAGAATATGATGGAGCCAACAACAATAAGAAGAAAAAGAAGGAAGAAGTGCAAGAAAGAAACAGTGTGTCAGAATAAAATGCGTCAGAGTCACCTGGAGGAGGATATGAAGAAGTAGACCAAAAGGAGGATGAAGGGAAAGAAGACAAGAAGGAAAAGGGAAAAGTGACACCGCCTAAAGATCCTCTTACAGAGGCTGAGAAATCAAAGAAAATAAAGGTTTCTCCAAAGAAACCCTCAGCGCATAAGAAGTCACGAGCCAATAAGCCTCAATTACAAACTGTACTTACAGTGGATGATATTGACCTTATCATAGAAGCTGTATCATATACCTCGGAGGACATTTTTCAGTGAAACAAAGCAAAAAAAGAGACAATGTATGACAAGATCGAGGTAGAGCTCAAAGGGGTACAATATGATCTCTATTTGAGTCGCGCAGTGTCTACTACGCTGTTGTCATCATGGGGTATATAAGTGGGAGATGAGCCTGCCCAACTACGTAGATTAGCAGATGTGATAGAGGCTCACCTTCATCAAGTAAAAGATGAAAAATAACATGCCACAGAGGCCTTGAATAAAGCAAAGGATGAATCCCTAGATAAAAGTCGGGTTTCCAAGCAAGAGAAAGATTACTTCCGGGCAAAGTTTGAAGAGGACAGAGAGCAGATCCAGAGAAAGAAATATCAGCTGCTCGCGGAGCAGATTGGAATTAGAGAAGAAGTCACTCAAGCACTTTGGTCCATGCCAGTATTGAAAAATATGGAAGAAGAGACAACTGAGAGCCAAGTGGGGAAGCTCGCTGAAGCCATTCAACAACTTCAAGCAAGAGTAGCAGAACTGGAATTGCAAGCAGTGCCGAGCACTTCGTAGGAAGTGTGAGATCAGAGGGAAGAAACTTCCCAGAGCACAGTTGAAATAATCAAGGCATTGGCATTAGAATGAAATCAACTTAGTAACCGAAGTGTACAGACCTACAAGCACCTTGCAGAGGACACCGAACTAAGAACATTAGAAGCAGAACTTGAGGAGGAAAAGCAACGAGCAACGATAGTGCAAGCGCAGATGAAATTGCTTTCAGTGGTTGAGAAGATGAAAAGGTCACAGGAACAACGTGCAGTTTAGTAGCAGGTCCATGCCATCTAGAGTAGAGTCATGGAAGTGACCTAGAGACTCCAGTCGGTACAAGACGAAGCATGCACACTTTTTGAGGAGATCGAGGGACAAGGTGCACAACTAGAACAAGTGGTCACCACAGTGGAAAAATTCTTGGAAGGACCTGTCATCGAGACAATAATTCAGGAGTTTGCTGAGCAGGAGGCTCTGGTGAAGCAACAAGTCGAGGCAGCTCAAGCCAAGCTCGAGGCCTTCGAAGAAGAATTTCCCAAATCAGAGTGACTCAAGATGAGTCGCAGGTGAGTATTGGGGGCATGTTGGCCCTTGACCAAGTTTTGGAGAACCTTGGTCGTGTTTGACCACTTTTGTGATTTCAATAGGCTAGTCGAAGATGGAGCACCCAGGCAAAGCGGAGATCGCGAGATCTCACCCCCTTTTATGGGATTTTTGGGTTTAGGGTTTGTTAACACACATTGTTGAACGGGGGTGTTTTCCCTAGGAAATGGAATTTTGGAAAAATAAATGAAAGAAAGTGGGGAAAAAACCCACAAAATGGTTTCTATCCTAATTTAGATGAATGATGTGACCTTTTGGCGTGATTTGGTAAGAAGCGCATGGATCTGACCGACTAATCTTGGTGCGCTCAGATCTACAACTCAAGATCCATATCGGACCCCCCCAACATTCTACCTTTAACGGGGGGGTCTGAGTTGGTGGTTTTTGAGTGCGGACCCCCCACTATCATGGAACTTCCTCATTGAATCATACCCCCCCCACTCAATACCTCTTACCGTTAACCCCCCCTCTGAGTAGACCACTTACCACTCTCCCTTACCACTGCCCACTCCTTCTACCACCTGTTCTCTAGTAGCTCTCACGTATTCCTGTCCCTTCCCCCTATCTCGTCACTCCATATTATCTCCATACACTTGTTCCCCACTCCCGCTTCATGTCATATTCCCCAATGTTTTCATGTCCCCCTCCCAAAAACTCACACCCACTCCCTTTGCCACATCACCTTAGCTCTTGATTATTAGTGCCCATGTGTTTCCCAGTCACCACTTTGTCGCCGCACCTTCTCACCTAGTCACCATCCTTTCATCGCTTTGTGTTGATTTCTCCATCCATCACATCACCCTCCACATCTGCATGCCAAGCCTCCCCTGCAAACATCCAACTCATATCCAGATGGAATAATGCAGAGGCCGCCAAGTTCTATAGATGCAGAGTTGACTTGGGACTTCCCAATCCCGAGAAAGGAAGTTATTGAAGCGGGTGGTGGCAGTTGAACGTCGTTTCCACCATAAATAGAAATCCTGAGGAAGGACTGTCAGCAAGTCGACTCCTCTACAGGTCTGTTATGAAGCACGATTGTGTCTGATTGAAGCTCACGTCTGATAGGAGATTACATACACAACCTTCCAGGAAGCATACATACATAATTCCTTTAATGAAAAGGCTCGAGCAGGCTTTTGTTGTTTTGACACAACTCCCGATTGTAATGTTTTGACACAACTCTAGTTCTCTGTTATGTAATAATATTTGAGACTTCTTGTTTAATATAAGTCAATTTATTTATCCACTCTTTTTCATTTGATACTGAGAGTTTCATGATTGAAGGATTCACATGAATTATTGTGGCTGTGTTGCAATGGAGGCTTGATTGCAGTGTTGTTGTAGCATTCTCTTAGTTTCCTGAAGTTTTAGGTCCAAGAGGATCTTGTTCTTGAATATTTTCTTCCTTAGTCTACTGGAAGACCTGATGTCCATAGAATACCTCTACATCTCCTCACTTGTTCTTCCCCTACTCACCCTTTATTACAACTTATATACTGAAGTTAAATCAAGCCCTCACTTGCTAATGCATTGTCTGGTTTGGATTTTTTAGTTAAGGAGATATCTTCTTGAGTCTGCACCCATTCTAACCCCTTTAATTTTATTTACTATGACATAAAAAATGATGGGTACTGGGCTTACCTTTGTTGCAATCCAGAGGTGACTTCTAGTGCTAACATTTCTGGCACCATTTCCAGGGATGAATTGAAGATTTTCCCTAAGATTGAATGACAACGAGCTTCTAATTCTGAAGGTGAATCAGATATTAGAATCACTGAGATTGCACTTGCACCTGGTGACTCCATTGTGGTGAATCCATTATTCCGACTCCACTGGTTAGCTAGCTCCGAAAGGAAGACACACACAGTCTCGTCCATAGTTTCCTCTAGCCACGCCTGAAACTAATCCAAAGAAAATTATTAGAAGAGGAAAGACCCCTCAAGAAGGTACTTTAGCTACTGAACTAGGTGATTCTTGTAATTTTCACTGTCCTCCCTCTGAAACTGCATTAGCTACTTCTCATACTCCTATTATATCTTCTGTTGGATTTTCTAGAGCCTTAAATTTTGGGAGTTTTCCTGTTGTTTTTTCCTCCCCTAGCCTTGGTTTAGAAGGAGAAAGTTTAGACACTCCTGTCTCCCCTGAGGTCATTCCCTGGCTCAGACCCAGTACCTTAGGAGATTTTCCCACTCCAGATTTTACTATCCCTTCCCCTATCAGAGTTGCTGTAGGAGAAACCTCTTTTCCTCTTAACGCTATAGCCTTCGGCCCAGATACTCAATTGTTTCCTCCTTCTCCCAGAACAACAGTCCCAGTTGTTGAGCACTCAACACACCCTAAAAGTCTATGTTCATTTTTTACTTTTGGGTACCACTTGATCCTTTACACTGTCTGTTATGCCTTCAGTATGAAACTGATACTTGCGCTTATTTTTTATGTTCATTCTAAAGCCTGCCTGAACATACAACAAAGAATCATCTTGATCGTTAAAGGGTCCTTAGTAAATTTCTTAGGGAATCGACACACTTAAAGCTCTCCCTGACATGCTTAGAATTTCGGTGTCGGTAAATGTTAAAGGTGATGAAAGTCATTTGAGGAGCTTTAATTAACACCAAAGATCGATCTTCATCGGCATCAGAAGTAGAAAGTTTTTTCTCTTATGATTAAACTTTGACAGAGGTATTGCTGAAGACTGACCCATTCAGCTTCGACATGAAAACGGAGAGATAAACTTCGCACAAAGAGCAAAGTGATATCACCGATCACCAACACCCTAAGCAATTTTGGCATCAGAGAGTTACAAGATAAAGTACACATTCAAATTTTACATTTGAAATTACCAATCCCTGACACCACTCAAGTAAAGATAGTCGCAATATCTTCCTCCTTTAGTGCCTTCGATGTGAGTAGGGCCCTTAAGTGAAATCCTTACCCATCATGCAAATGCTAAATTTTATGTTCAAATATTTTAAGTGACCATGGGTTAATAAGCCATGTCAACATTGATCAATGTTGGAAGTTATAGAGAAAACATATCAACAATTTCATACTGGCAAAAGTAACAATTATAAAATCACATGATCTGCGAAAAAAACTTAAATAAAAGAACACAGTTAATTTACACCCAAAAGGGGACATGATACATTCAAGAAGCTTCATGTTTTTCATATAACTAGAAAATTTCCCACCAGACTTGGGCTACATATGAATAGATATCGTCGGCATTTTTACTGACTGACCCAGTCACAGTGAGAATACAAAAAAGTCTCTTACAACAAGAGGGAAGAAATTTTGAGTGTAACTGTGGGCAACCTAAGACAACAGGGTGGGTGGGGGGGGGCACCCATTAATGGGTCAGAGAAATTGATTTTGTTATCAAGTTATCTGGTGCAATGCTTTTATGTTCTTTTCTTTGATGATGAATATAAATCATTGTGTTATGATGTAATGCATGGTTATGGTAGATGAATTATTTTTCTTTCCATTATCTTATTACATGTGTGCTTTATTTTTGATAGTTAGTTTCTCAGATAGTGATTAGATGCTCACATGGTTAATGTATTTGTACTAGGCCTGTGGTATAGAGTAATTGTCTGCATGTTGAGAAGCGGGCTATCCAAAGCTTAACCTCTTCATGGTAGTTAAAACTTAATCTTGTTGATTGTCAAGTTGGTTTATGTTGGCTTGCATCTCTCATATGAGCCCCACCCAAGAGATAAATATAGAAGAAAATAGTCCCAACTGAAGGAAGAGCCTTCTTAAAGAAACACAAATTCCATCGATAAATCGGTCGGATCGCAAGATTTGGAGAACCATTCCATTTTAAACGCTGTAGAGTCTAATTGGGCCTTGGTGGCGGGTTTGGTTCCTACTGTTGAGTCAAGGGATTTAGGTCCCATCAACAGAACTAGCGCTAGAAGGAGGGCCTGAGAATGAATGGCTGAATATATATTTTATCTATCATTTCAAACAACCTACATATTTGCAACAACCCATATGCATGGCTAGTTTGTCACAAGATATCCCACACACGTTGAATATTCCCGAAATGGATAACTCACCCAAGCCCGAGGAAGAACCTTTTCACCCTGAAATACCTTATGCCCTTCCTCATGAGGAAGTGAATCAATTAAGGAGAATCACTAGAGCCTACTCCCAACAGATTGGTGCATTTTACTTAGCCCCCATCCTCCATTGAAGAAAAAAACAAAGCAGACTAGTGGTCAACACTCCCGATGAAGTTTTTGTACACTCCGTAGAAGACTTAATAGATTTCACGATCACTGAAATCCAAGAACCTATCGATTTGATACCCGAAACGATAGTCGTCAAAGTCTTCGAGCCAAATGACTTTCTGGAAGAAGAAGAGTTCGACTCAGACTCCGAAGATATGGAGGATAATAATAACCATGAAGAAGAAAAGGAAATCTCACTTCACAACAATCAACCCTGGTTGGATGGAGACGCCATGGTCATCCCTGGATGAGTACATAATCTTCCCCAACATCCAGAGAAACTACTTCCTAAGTATGACCCCGAAAATTTAGGATTACCTGAAGATCTCATCAATAAGTTCATGCTCGCAATCGAACTTATGAACGTTTAACATGAAGATGTAGTCTACAGAATCTTCCCCTACACATTTGAAAATTCAACTTCCACGTGGTATTTCAACTTGCCAGTAGGATTGATAACCAGTTGGACCAAGTTCCAGAAATACTTTCTAGACAAGTTTTCAGAAGAAACCACTACAGGAGCCCTTATGGCCGATTTATTTGCAACCACCATGAGTCTGAAAGAGAGGGTCAAATATTTCAACCAGAGGTTCACAACCATATTAAATAAATTCCATCCCGTGGAAAAACCAACTCAAGAGTTGCAAATTGAGGTTTACGCCAACACACTCCCGACTTCTATTTCTATGTTTGTAAAAAGAGACGCTAAGCAAACCCTGGCGGAAAATTTTCAAGAGGCCAAAATGGTAGAATTCCAAATGAAAGGATGTAAGGAAGGCGAGGCCTCTCTGGTAAAGGAAGAAACCCAACCCCCTCCCAAGAGGGGACTCTTTTTAACTAGACCACCGGGAAAACAGGTTGAACAATCTCCCAAAAAGGGCAATGGATATATAGAATATTTACAATGCATGGTTAAAAAATTATCGAATGAAATCACAGACATCAAGAGAATGCAAGAGAGGTAAACCAAGGCCAAAATCCCTATAATACTTTCTTTAAAATAAATCCTCCTTTCAAATCAATTGAACCCCCCCAGCTAGCTTAAATATTGATCTAAGGAACATCACGTCTGATTCTTTTTGTACTTATCATCAGGAAAAACACTCCGAAAGAGACTGCCCTCAATGGGTACACACCATGAATTTGATGGCTATTTAGTTTCTAGATGAAGTCTCCCTGACTGAACAAACAAGCAGTTCGGTATTGAATATTGCTGACCAAGAAGAAGTGGATCCACTGCGAGATACAACCATGTTGATATGGGTTCCCAACCTGATCATGCCTTTCGACGACCTGTTTGAGCCTCAAGAGCGACCCGTGGAAGTTTCGGTGATACAGACATGCAGTAAGGGTCCGCTCGGATCAAAAGATACTGACGCCACCCAGGTATCGGAGAGTAAGGCAACTCTCGATCGCCTGAAGACATCTTTCTCTCTCAGTAAGAAACATATAAGCATTCATAATCGAGAATCACCCAAATTAGATTACAACATGGTCGAATAATTGAATAAGTTAAGGGATAATATATCCATCATGGACATATGTAGGATTCCCTAGCAAAAGGACTTTATTTTATAGGCTCTAAGCCCAGAACAAAAAATGGCAGTGGTGAGTGTCTTGGAAAGAAATCTATCGTCCACCGACCCAGTGGGAAAACCAATTTTCAATGCCTATTCGATAGACCGAAAAGAAAAACCTTTTGTCCCCCCATTCCTCCTAATGTTTGAAATCTTCAATAGGAACATCCACAACTGTTTAGTATATTTTGGAGCATCCTCCAACGTCATGCCCTTGTCTGTCTACATGAAATTGAATGTCGTTCCTCTCAAGACTGATAAACATGTCATACAATTGGATATGACCCAGGTCAAATTCATAGGAGAACTCAAGGGCGTGATGATCAGGATATAGATGCACCCCACGTTTGTGAAAGTGATCGACATTATTGTAATAGATATCCCAGAGGCATATGGGCTATTACTGAGCTGAGATTGGTATGAAACGCTAAATGGTTATTTCAGTACTGATTGGGTGCACCTTTGGCTGCCGTTGAAGGGACACAAAAACATGATCAGAATCGATAGGGAGAGATATCTGAAACATACGGTCACTGATATAGAAACACCCAATGAACCCTCTTCCATAGATTTCCCCATACTAGGAAATTATTCCTGTGACTCCTACTTTGGAAACTTCGCTCCCCTCTTATCCGATGTTCCTTTTACTCAAAACTCTGAATTTATCTTTCAAGACAAATTGCCGACACCGACAGGAGACACCTTCTTCTGCCAAAACTCATCACTAGAACTTGCGAAACAAGAGTTCAGGGAACAAGAGAATAATAAGGGAAATGAAAATAGCGATCCTTGCTCATGAATTTGGATTCTCTATTTTGATGGATCTAAATCTCAAGAATGGTCTAGAGTAGGATGCATCCTCATCAATCCTATTGGTAAATGCTATTTCGTGCCCTTAGACTCGAATTTGAGTGTACCAACAATACTGTTGAATATGAAGCTCTGGTACAAGGGTTAAAGAAAGCCATAGATTTAGATATCAAAGGATTGAAGGTTTTCAGGGACTCTGAAATTATTGTTAGGAAAATAAGAAATACTATACATTGTAATTCTCCTCATCTAAAGAACTATCAGCAGGAGGTGCATAGGTTAATAGAACACTTTGAAGATTTTAATATCACTGCGGTCCCCAGGACAAAGAATATTCTCTCTGACTCCTTGGCTACTGTCACCTCTAGGATGTCACCTTTAGAAGATTATGAAGCCTCCTGATTCACTGTGGAACTTCTCTACAAACCGTCAGTGCCTAATTACATTTCCAATTGGAAAGTTTTCGAAGAATATGAACAAATCATAAACTTCTTGACTAACTAAGACAATTTCAAATACTGCGCTATTGACGATGAAGAATTCCAAGAGTTGTCCACAGAAACTGATCCTCGGATGAGATGACCTATGGACAAATCAAAGGGTCACATGATCCCAAAAGGGATAGCTAATCTAGAAAATATTTTTGATCTCAGGGAGCGATTTTAGGGACCCAAAAATGCATATGCTGGTAGCTCCTTCCCCCTGCATGAAACTATGAATCTTGGGACCCTAGAGAGTCCAAAGAATGTGAATTTGGGAAAGACCATGTCTAAGGAGGAGAGGAAATCTTACCTAAAATTGTTCAGACAATACCAGGATGTCTTCGCATGGTCCTATAAGGATTTGAAAACGTATGATACCCGCATCATTCAACACACCATCCCTTTAAAACCGGAATTAAAACCTTTTCAACAGAATCTCCGAAAGTATCACCCATCCCTAGATCCTCTTTTGTATCAGGAGTTAAAAAATATTTTAGATGCTAAGATCATTTTTCAGGTTAGGCATTTTGCTTGGGTAGCTAACCTTGTCCCGGTGAGGAAGAAGTCAGGAGAAATCCACCTATGCATGGATTTTAGAAACCTCAACGGGGCTTCAGAAAAGGATAATTACCCAGTCCCGCCAATGGAACAACTCTTGCAGATCATGTCTGGCTCAGAGATCTTCTCTCTACTGGATGACTTCTTAGGTTATAACCAAGTCCTTGTTTTAGAGGAAGATCATTTAAAAACCACTTTTCGAACCAAATGGGGAACCTTCTCTTATAAGCACATGCATTTCATGTTAATTAACGAAGGAGAAACCTTCCAAAGAATAATGTACATGGCTTTTCGAGGACTGATCAATAGTTGTGTGGTTGTGTATCTGGACGATGTAACAGTGTATTCGAAGAACAGAGAAGAACATATCCAACACTTAACTCAGATTTTCAAGAGATGTAGGAAATATGGTATATCCTTAAATCCTAAGAAAAATATCTTCGGTGTCGAGGAAGGTAACTGATAGGTCACATTATATCTCAAGCAGGGATTCACATAGACCCTGAAAGGATTAAAGCCATCACTCATCTTCCCTTACCCCATAATAAGAAAGCTATGGAGTCCTTTTTCGGGAAAATAAATTCTACGAGGAATTTCACTCTTGACTTCGCGGAAATCATCAAACCCTTACAAAATATGATTCACAAAGATGATGAATTTAAGTGGGATGATGAATGGAAATACACCTTTGACAATATCAAAGTTTCCATTTCCAAGACCCCGGTGTTGCAAAGTCCCGATTTCAATAGGTATTTTTTCCTTTATACTTTCTCCTCTGATGAATCGATAGCCGCAGTATTGAATCAGAAGGATAATGAAAACAATGAAGCCACGATATCATTTATGAGTACTAATCTTCAAGGGGCTGAGCTCAATTATCCTGTAGTCAACAAGAAAGCCTACGCGATTTATAAGGAGCCAATAAGACACTGGGAGCCAATAAGAAGGAGTCTCAAGCACGTTGGGGCTCAGACTTGGCGTTTCAGATACCTTGCGAACCCCGTTCCTTGTTAGGGGAGGATTCCATATTGCAACGATGTGGTGGATTGGATGCCTACAGGTGATAAGAACCACTAAGATGAGTCTTTTCTGAATAAATGCACCAGATCAACGTCACAGGCACAAACTCGACTTATGCGTGGAATTTCCCACATAATTCCTAAAATTTATAGCCATACATAGAAGTAAAATAGAGTGTTCCAAAAGAAAACTCATGTTATATGACAAGATGACTTGAATACTTAATGCATCATAGCTAGTCGGATTTGATCCAGAATGCTTAAAGCACCACCGATCAGTGTTATAGAGAATGCGTAGTACATAAATTTTAATCTCTTTAAACTCCCCAGCTTCCATTATTGACGGTTGACAGTTGACACACTTGGTAATATGGATTCTAGAAGCATTTAATAACCTCCTTGCTATGATATCCGACCTTCTAGGATCATACACATGCACACTCAACTCTGGCATCTTTTCCCAGCCCCAGAGGTCGAGCAACTACTATGACAATTCCAACACTCATGTCCGCTGTACTCGATTTTCCACACTTGGGTGTGATGACATGACTCGTTTAAAAAGAAGAGGAGTGGCGACGTGGATAAATGACATCGCAGGTAATTCAAAGGAGCAATCGGGACCAAGTAAGTATTAAAATTGTTGAGAATAACGAACTTCACAGGTACACACTGATCGATTATGTTTGTTGGTATCTTTTGTCATATTCGCTCAATCACTAAACTATCTCAACCCTGCTTGCAGGAACGATTCCCAAAACTACGGAATAAAGCATGCTCAATGATCTCACCAATGAACCCGAAAGAAATTCTGAAGCAGGATCAACATAACAATATAGAATGCCAAGTTCCTCGAGGTCATCACCCCCAATAATTTCATTGATCTAAGTGATGTGGTCAAGATACATGCCGAACAATATGCCCTATGGACCGAAGAGTTAGCAAAAATAGTCGATGAGAAGCCAGGGAGAGTATGACAATTTGTAGAACATTTGATCAAAGCCCGTGTCATGCTACAACAATTGAACTACATCTTAGCAAAGTACTAGGTCCATGCAGCAGACATCAAGGGAATATACATGGCCCCGATGGAACAACGCAGATTTCCATGGGCTTAAACTTGTGAAAAATTGTTTGTCAGCTGGACTAAATATGAAAGAAGTCACCCTTTCCAAGAAGTATCTCAGGTGGATTGTTAAAGAAACTGTTATATGATGATGCCACATGGTGATTTTTGTTTGGTTCAAACTGTATTTAGCCGTTAATTTTGGTTGAACTTTAGATTATAAATAAGGACATCGACCAATTAGTCAGAGGTCGATGGTTGTTGTAAGAACTCTTTCTTTTTGGTTGTTAAGAATTTTTTTGAGACTGCTATGAATTGAGAAGTCCTTCTGGACCAAAGACAAACTATTTTCATCAGATGCATGTGATTGGACTTGGAGAATAACTACTTCCTATCCAGTGTTTCATGAATGATGCAGTAATGAGTAAGAGAAATTGATTATGTTGTCAAGTTATCCACTGCAATGTTTTGATGTTCTTTGCTTTGATGATGAAGATAAATCGTTGTGTTATTATGTAATGCATGCTTATGTTAGATGAATTATTTTTCTTGCCATTATCTTATTACATATGTGATTTCTTTCTGATAGTTAGTTTCTCAGATAGTGATTATATTCTCACATGGTTAATGTATTAACACTAGGCCTGTGGTATAGAGTAATTGTCTGCATGTTGAGCAACGAGTTATCCCAAGATTAACCTCTTCCTGGTAGTTAAAACTTAATCCTGTTGATTGTCAAGTTGGTTTATGCTGGATTTCGTCTCTCATATCAGCCCCACCCAAGAGAAAAATACATAAGAAAATAGTCCCAACTGAAGGAAAATCCTTCGCAAAGAAACACAAAGCCCATCGATAAATCGGTCGGATCACAAGATTTGGAGAACCATTCCATTTTAAACACTACAGAGTCTAATTGGGCCTCGGTAGTGGGTTTGGTTCCTACTGTTGATTCAATGGATTTAGGTCCCATCAACACCAATGTCTCCTGCCCAAACTCCATCTCCTCCTGCTTCTCCTCCTGTTCACACTCCAATGGCAGGAGAAAATCCACCCAAAAACATAATGGATGCTATAGTAGCTTCCAGATATGCCCCTCTCATGTTACCTCAACCTCTAAATTCCCGTCCTGCTGGTGGATACCTTAAGCAACTACCCAAGTTCACAGGCGAGGGAGATATAACTGTAGAAGATCACCTAACAACCTTCTATAGTTATGCTGACAACTATGTCATCATAGATGAGGATGTGTGGATGAGGATATTTGTCCATAGCCTTGATGGAGAGTCTAGGAAATGGTTCAGGGCCCTCGTTCCTCGATCCATTGCTGGGATTGAGGCTTTAGATGATGTCTTCTTGAGATAATGGGGGGATAAAAAAGAATTCATGTATTATATCACAGAGTTCGGGTGCCTAAGGAGAAAAGAGGGAGAATATATCTCTGATTTCTCCAAAAGATTCAACAAAATGTACAATAAGATCCCTGCTGAGATAAAGCCTACAGAAGCCTCTGCTAGGATTACTTATGCTAATGAATTTGACCCTGATTTCTGCCTCCTATTAAGAGAAAGAAGAGTTGCTTCCTTGGTTCATATGAAATATGCAGCCTTGGAAGTGGAATCCAACATTTTGGCAGTGAACATACTCAGGGGTAAGGATGAGAGAGACGGAGGAAAGGGGAGGTTTGAAATTTCAACCTCTGGTTCCTCTGCTACTCCCCCTCAAATGGATGAAGTAACAAAGTTACTAAAATCACTTTTAGCTAGAATGGAGAGATTGGAGTTGGAACGAAAGAAGACATACATAAATCCTCAAAATGTTGATAACATAGGAAACTTTAGGAGGCCTAATAACCATGCTCTTCATATTTTCCAAAGGGAACATAGGAAAAAAGATAGAGATGATCAAAAAATCCAGACCCCTCTCCAAAACAACCTTGTTTCATATAATGATGGAGAGGAGGGAGACCTCGATCCAGAAATCCACTATCTTGGAGACACATCCTCTTTCCCTCACTTGACTCAATAAACATACAAGGGATCTCTCATGGGCAATCAATTAAATGAGATGAGTAAGGGGGACAAGGCCAACAGTTGCCCGAACAGATACAACCTCATGTCCAAAAAGAAAGAAGGAAAGCCTGATGTTCCTGATCAACCTACCATAGCAGAAAATCCTGCTAAATATGTAGTAGACGACAACAAAGGTAAGAAAGTTAAAATACCCTCTCCAGTGGTTAAAACTATGGTCCCAAAAGTGAAAGAAATTCCAAAGTCCACATCGCCTTTTAATTTCGAGTATGAAATTTAGAAAATTAGAATCACTGTACCCCTTTCAGAGCTGGTTAAGCATGAAGATTTCAAAATAATCCTATCTAAATTGTTGTTTCTTGAACCCTCAAATAATCCCACAGACTCACTCAATTTGCAAGACGAAAATCCAACAGTCATATTAGGTCCGATGGTAGAAGATAGAGATGATTCATCCCCTCCCTTCTACACATCAGTGAACATACATGATAAGGTGTTTCATAATTGTCTGATGGATTCAGGGGCATCTCATAGTATCATGCCCAAAACTGTCATGGAAGAACTAGGATTGGAAATCACAAAAACATACCACGACTTGTATTCATTTGACTCTAGGAAAGTGCAATGTCTTGGGGTCATCAAATACCTAGTTGTGACCTTCTTTCAGCTGCCCATGAAACATTTGGTCATGGATATTGTGGTAGATGGTGTTCTCCCCAATTTTTTCATGCTTTTTTCAAGATCTTGGATTAAAAGACTTGGGGGAACCTTGCAAATGGACCTCACATACACCACTATTACTGTGTTTGGGGGGGGAGCATAAAAGACTTTACAGGGAAGCTTAGTTGTCTTATATTATTAGAGATGAAACAAACCCCACCAACCATCCTATCTTTGCACTTAACTCTGATTTGGGGTCTATTTTATTACAGTTCACTGATGATCCCGAACCTCCTCTAAAACTCAGAAAACAATCCACTTCTTTTCCTGAAGTTCCCTCTTCCATCAACCTTGTTTGGGAAATGTTTTCTGATGGAGCTTCATCCAGGGTGAGTGTTGGTGCTGGAGTAGTCCTTATTTCACCTTCTCAAGAGGCCATACCTTTGTCCTACAAATTAGAATTTGAAACCACCAATAACATGGCAGAGTATGAAGCTCTTGTTTTGGGATTGAGGGCTAAAAAATATATGGGAATTAAAGAAATATTTGTGTTTGGAGATGCTGAGTTGGTTATCAATCAGATTAGAAATATTTACCAGGACATGCATCCTAGACTCAGATCTTATAGGAATGAATTGTGGGACCTAATTGACAGTTTCTTCCTAGCTTTCAACATTTCATTTATTTCAAGAGAGGAGAACACAATGGTTAATTCTTTGGTTGTTTCAGCAAGCAATTTCAGAATCCCTCTGCCACCTAGACTCAAGTATGATGTAGAGGTAAAATATATACCCTCTATACCTGACAATGTCAAGCATTGTAAGGTATTCGAGAACGATCTTGAAATCAAGAGGTTCCTGGAGACTATTGATGAATTTTCTGCATTACACATAGATCAAGATCATGATTCTGAAAATGATCTCCATGCTGATGTATTTTTAAAGAAAAATGCTAATCATCACATTGTGCAGTTACCAAGCAATCACATTCCAAAGGGACTAGTTCCTTTGGAAATGATTTTTGACAGCAATGATGTGGTAGTGAAAGCTAGAAGGCTACTTGATGATGCTGACATATTCGAATGCAACATTAGTACAGAGGAAAATCCTAAGTTTGTCAAGTTGTCAAGAAACCTGTCAAAGGAGCAGAAGGATGAATATGCTGAGCTATTGAAAAGCTTTGCTGATGTGTTCGCATGAACATATGAAGATATTAGGACTTGTGACATAGGTTTCATTGAGCATAAAATCCCATTGAAGGACGAAACTAAGCCATTTAGGCAGAAATTGAGGCCAAATAATCCTATGCTGTTGCCAATCATGGAGAAAGAGGTGAAGAAGCTATTGGATGCATAGATCATCGTGCCTCTGAGGTATTCATAGTGGGTGGCCAACTTGGTCCCAATGACAAAGAAAAGTGGGGAAATTGGGCTTTGTGTCAATTTCATAAACCTAAACAGAATCTCAAATAAGGACAATTACCCCTTGTCGAAGATGGAACACATATTACAAAGGGTGACTAGTGCATCAATGATATCCATGATTGGTGGTTTTTCTGGCTATAATAAAATCTCTGTCTTGCCTGAAGACAGAGAAAAAACCACTTTCACCACTCCTTGGGGTACATTCATGTATGCTAATATGCCCCTTGGATTGATAAATGCAGGGGCAACCTTTCAGCGAGCCATGGACATCGCCTTCATTGGAGAAAGGGATAAATTTGTGGTCATCTATTTGGATGACATTACAATTTTCTCCATGTATGATAAAGAACATTGTGAACATTTGAAAAGGGTCTTCTTAAAATGCAGGAAATTTGGCCTTTCCTTAAATCCCAAGAAATCATTGTTTTCTATGAAAGAGGGGAAATTACTAGGACACATAGTATCAACTAAGGGAGTCAGGATTGATCCTATCAGGGTAGAAGCAATCCAAGCCTTGTCAATCCCGAGATCCAGGAAAGAAGTCCAGTCTTTCTTGGGAAAAATTAATTTCCTGAGAAGGTTTGTTTCCAATTTCGCTGAAATGGTAAAGCTCATAACAACCATGCTTAGGGAGGGGAATGAAGTAAAATGGACAGTTGAGTCCAACAATTATTTTGAACAAATCAAGAAGGCCTTGAATGAGGCACCTGTGCTTATCAATCCTGATTAATCCAAATATTTTCTGATTATTTTATTTTGCTTCTTTTGATACAGTGGCAACTGTTTTATTGTAGAAAAATGATGAGGGGTTGGAGCAACCTATTTCATTTTTCAACAAAGCACTAAGAGATGCAAAGGTAAAATATGACATCATGGATAAACAGGCCTATGCCTTGGTAAGAGCTCACTAATCTTTCATAGTTTATGTTCTACATTCAAAGATCATTGCATATGTTCCTTCATCTTCTGTGAAGGACATTCTCATTCAACCTGACATAGATGGATGAAGGATCAAGTGGATTGCCAAAATCCTTGAGTTCGATCTAGAAATAAATCCTACCAAACTAGTTAAAGGCCAAGGTTTATCCAAGTTACTAGATGAATCTAATTGCAACGCTTTGGGGGTCAACTTCATCAGAGCCTACTCAGAAAATTAGCAAGATAAATTGTTTCATTTAGGTCCACAAGTAAGCCCTCCATTGGTAGGATGCATCTGCTACAAAGACATCGTATTCTTCTTGCAGGAGCTGTGACCTCCAGATGGTATGGGAAAATTAAGGCAAGAGATGTTAAGCTCAAAGCAATTAAATATTGCCTTATTGACTAGGTTTTTTATTGGAAAGACCCTATGGGAGTGATTTTGAGATGTTTGGACCCACATGAGGCCTAAAAAATTATGTTTGATTTTCATGATAGCCTATGTGGGGGAAATCACTTTTGGAGAGCTACAGCCTATAAAATTATGAGGGCTGGGTAGTTTTGGCCTACTCTATTCACTGATGTTTGTGCGAAAATTAGGGCTTGTGTTAAATGTAAAAAATTTGTTGGGAAGAAACAACTGAAGTATCTGCCATTGAGGCCTATGGTAGCTTCAGGACCCTTTTAGCAGTGGGGCCTAGAATTTATTGGAGAAATTAATCCTGCTTCAAGTGGTCAACACAGATGGATCTTAACTGCAACATATTATTTCACCAAGTGGATAGAATCTATCCCCACAAGGAGTGATTCTCACAAGGTAATCATTAGTTTTCTTGAAGACATTATAGAAATATTTGGTTGTTCGAACAGAATCATCACTGACAATGCTGCATCTTTCAAGGATAAACCTTTGATCAGGTTTTGTGAACAGTTTAGAATTTCACTAATTCACTCAACTCCTTACTATCGCCAAGGGAATGGACTGGCCAAATCTTCAAACAAAATCCTTATAAAAATTATTGAAAGACTGTTGGAGGACAACAAGAAAGCATGTGATTCAAAGATCAAATTTTCTTTGTGGGCTGACAGGGTGATGACTAATAGGTCTCTTCATGTCTCCCCCTTTCAACTTGTGTATGGAGTTGAGGCTATCTTTCCTTCTCAGCTGGCCTTGTCGGTGGCGAAATTCTTTCAAAACTACCAAGATGAGCCTGGGGACATGATCATAAGGATTTTGTAGCTGGTAGAAATGAAACAGACTAGAGAGAAAGTGCTAGATAGAGCACATGAACATCAACATAGGATTAAGAAGGTTTTTGACAGGAAAGTCGGGAAAGAGGATTTCCAACCGGGAGATCTAGTACTCAAGTGGGATGCACCTAAGCAGGATAAGTGAAAGCATGGTAAATTTGAATCCCTATGGATCGAACCCTTCAAAATATCTAAGAAATTTCCAAATAACGCTTACATGTTGAAGAATTTGGAGGGTGATGAAGTTTTTAGTGGCCCTGTAAATGGGCATTTTCTGAAGAAGTTCATTACTTGAGCCATGAGTGGCTCCCACGTCTTTGTAAATATTTTTTTTCTTTTGTTTTTGGTTTTATACATGAATCCAACCCAATAGTAAGGAACTGAATCTACATAAGAGTTCTTAGATCCTCACAGGGAGGAATCTATCCCCCATGGAGTCTAATGTTAACACACATTGTTGATCGGGGGTGTTTTCCCTGGGAAATGACATTTTGGCAAAATAAATGAAAGAAAGTGGGAAAAAAACCCACAAAATGGTTTCTATCCTAAGTCGGATGAATGATGTGACCTTTTGGCACAATGTGGTAAGAAGCGTGTGGATTTGAGCAGCTAATCTTGGTGCACTCAGATCTACGACTCAAGATCCATATCGGACCCCCCCGACATTCTACCTTTAACGGGGGGGGGGAGGGTCTGAGTTGGTGATTTTTGAGCGCAGACCCCCCACTATCATGGTGCTTCCTCCTTAACTCGGAGCCCCCTGCTCAATACCTCTTACCGCTACCCCTCCCCTCCGAGTAGACTGCTTACCACTGCCCATTCCTTCTGCTACTTGTTTTCCACTAGTGCTCCCACATTCCTGTCCCTTCCCCCTCTCTTGTCACTCCCTATTATCTCCCTACACCTGTTCCCCACTTCCACTTCATGTCATCTTCCCCTATGTTGTCGTGTTCCCCTCTCGACCACTTGCCTCCTCTCCCTTTACCACATCACCTCATCTCCCAATTATTGGCTCCCATGTGTCTCCCAGTCACCACTTTGTCACCACACCTTCTCACCTGGTCATCGTCCTTTCATCACTTTGTGCCGATTTCTCCAGCCATCGTGTTAACCTCCACATCCTCCTGCCAAGCCTCCCTTGCAAACATCCAACTCAGATCTAGATGGTAGAATACAGAGACCGCCAAGTTATACAGCTGCAGAGTTGACTTGGGCCTTCCTGGTCCTGAGAAAGGGAGTTATTGAAGCGAGTGGTGGCGGTTGAACGTCATTTCCAGCATAAATATAAAGCCCGAGGAAGGGTTGTCAACAAGTTGACTCCTCTATAGGTTCTTTCTAAAGTGCAATTGTGTCTGACTGAAGCTCACGTTTGACAACATATTACATGCACAGTCTGCCAGGAACAATGTAGAAGTAATGCCTTCAATGCAAAGGCTCGAGCAGGTTTCTGTTGTTTTGTTTCGAGTATATAGGAGTCTTTCTCATATTTTGTTAGGGGTCAATGGTTGAGCTAGGCTCCCGATTGTAATGTTTTGACACAACTCTGGTTCTCTGTTATGTAATAATATTTGAGACTTCTTGTTTAGTCTAAGTCAGCTTATTTATCTACTCTTTTGCATATCATACTGAGAGTTTCATGATTGAAGGATTCACATGAATTGTTGTGACTGTGTTGCTATGGAGGTTTGATTGTGTTAAGAACCTGAATAGATCTACAAATATAATCACCACAAATAATGAAAACACAATAGATCCACAAATCAAGATAGAAGAAGAATATGGGAAACCACCACTTTACTATATCAAAACCCTTGAGGTAGGGAAACACCATACAATGGATCCTCTTTTGTTCACTTACCTCTTCGAGGGGGAATCCGCCTATTGAGCTAGAGCTCACAATACTATACTTCTCTTCATATCCCATTACATTGCTTGAACCCCTTTATATAGTGCTACCATCACCTAAGAACATTCTAGAGGAGGAATCTTCTAGAAGTAGAAGATTCTAAGAAGTCCTCTTACATTTATTATATCTAACTACCCATTTATTATATCTAACTACCATAGTGGGCCTTATTTAATAATATAGTGGACCTAGTCCACCTTACATTGAATGGACCTATTATTTTTTCCAAATTCAGCTTGTAAAGCTTCAGATCTGAACCTGAAGTGTGTCGCCCTCTTTTTCTTCCCTAGAAAAAATTCTGCAAAAAGAGAAAAAAATTCTTCCCTCCTTTGGCAAAGGAAAGTTCTTTGATACCAATTGTTAAGTACATATACCAGATCTACAAATATACTTCAGAAATAACCAAGAATAAACCATAAACCATTCACCATAACAAAGAACACAAGAAATATCCAAAACCCTTGAGGTAGGGCAACACCATACAATGGATC
>SNQJ01S0023253.1:0-19326 GCA_010110895.2 Picea sitchensis | reverse complement strand
GAATACCCCACAACAGTCCCTACCAAAAGCACTTCTCACAAAGTGATCATCAGCTTCCTGGAAGACATCATAACTAGATTTGGTTGCCCTAAGAAAATTGTCACTGACAATGCTTCCCCATTTCGGTCTGAGCCTCTGGTCAAGTTTTGTGAACAATTTGGAATTTCACTAATTCACTCCACTCCCTACTATCCTCAAGGAAACAGTCTGGCCGAGTCCTCCAATAAAAGCTTAATCAAGCTTATCAAGAAACTACTGGAGGACAAAAAAAGGGCCTGGGACTCAAAGCTAAAATTTGCTCTTTGGGCTGATTGGGTGACAACAAAGAAATCACTGGGCATCTGACCTTTCCAGCTGGTTTATGGGATAGAAGCCATTTTCCCCACTCAGCTCGCCCTGCCTGTGGCAAATTTCCTCCAGGACTTTGAAGGAGAACCTAACCATGTGCTCAGAAGAATTCATCATATGGTGGAAGTGCAGCAGATTAGAGAACAAGTCCTAGACATAGCTTACAATCATCAACAGAAGATCAAGCATGCCTTTGACAGGAAGGGAAAAAAGAAGGGTTTTGAGCAGGGTGATCTGGTGCTCAAATGGGATGCACCCAGGCAGGAAAAGGGAAAACATAGTAAATTTGATGCCCTTTGGCTCGAGCCTTTCAAGATCCTTGAAGTATTTTCAAACAACACTTACAGGTTGCAGGATTTGGAAGGCAATGAAGTTTTTAGTCGCCCAGTCAATGGGTATTTCTTAAAAAAATGTTTTCTGTGAGCCGCAGTCGGCTCTTTTTGTTTTGTTTTGTAAATATTGTTTCTGTTTTTGTTTTTTGGACTAATAAACGACTCCATAGCCCAACAACAAAGGCACTAAGTCTACAAAAGAGTTCTTAGAGCATCACAGGGATGACTCTATCCCCCATGGAGCCAAATGTTAGCGATATTTCTTGTAAGGGGGTTAGAATACAAAAGAAGGGGTTAAAAACCCTCTTATCCTAAGTTCAGAACCCAATTGCACCCGAGGTAAGCGGCAAGCAAGTTTGAACGGCGACGATTTGCGCACCCGGATCAACGACACATGTTGAATTCCGGACCCCCTTGCCTTTCTACCTTTAAGCGGAGGGGGGGGGTCCAGAATCAGGGGCGCACCTCTCCAATGGCCCAGATCAACGTGCATAGATCAACGATGATGAAGACAATTCCGGACCCCCCCTACCTTTCTACCTTTAAGCGGAGGGGGGGGGGGTCCAGAATCATGGTTGCAGCTTTCCAACGGCCGAGATCATAGCACCAAGATCAATGGTGCTCACGCAGCCCCGTCCTTCTCAGTTGCCCTATGTTTAGCCAGCGTGGGCCCCTCTCCCATCAGGTCATCCTCCATAATCACCTTTCTCCTGCTGTCGTGTGTCACCCATCCTCCTCCGCTCCTTGGTCTGCATGGTCCACCTCTCTTCTCATCATCCACTTATCATTTGCTACATGTCCCACTCCTTTCCCGTTAGCCTCTCACCAAAAGGTGAGTTCATTATCTCCCGTCTTCCTCCCTTCCGCCTGGTGTCTTCCGCCATGAATCATCCTCTGTCACCCATATCGCACCTCGCCACTTCTTCCACACCCTCATAATCCGACACCATCACTCCTATCATGCACCCCATTCTCCACGCTGGCCTCCATTCCCATCCCTCAAGCCATTCAGTTATTCCAGGTGGCAGCGCGAGAAATCCTCCACATCCCAAGGTGCTGAGTTGGCCAGATCATCCTCGATCCCAAGAAAGCAGTTATTGAAGCGGTTGGTGGTGGTTAGACATCGTCTCCGCCATAATGGGGAAGTCCTGCAATGAATTAAAAGCACATCGATTCGCCGATGAAACTGTCAGAAGATCGATCGCGTCTGCCATAAGTTGCACGAACATTCAAAGATTGCAGCTGCAGATTGTCAGAAGCCGTGCAGACGCAAAGCTTTCAATGCAGTTTCTTGGTTCCGCTGCTGTTGTTGTTTTGAGTATATGTAGGCACTTTTGCCATTTTTGTATCCATCGATGGTAGAGCTAAGCTCCCGACTGTAAAGTTTCAACAAACCTTCTGGTTTCCTGGTTATGTCTCTGTGTTTGAGACTTCTTGGTTTATGACAAACAGTTCTCCTTTTTCCATCTGTGTTTCATCTTATGCTAGAGAGTTCACAGTCGAAGGATTCACGTGGATTAGTGCAATCTTGTCACGATAAAGGATTTGTTGTGACATTGTTGTGTTCTCTGGTCTTTGTGTTTGAATGTGAAAGGATCTTGCGTTCGAATTCTTTCTTCTCCATTCTATTACAAACCGGATGTTTATGATAGACCCTCGCACTCTTCTCATGCAAGTCTTCCCCTTACTCACCCTTTACTATGACTCACTATTTGAATTTTATCAAGACCTCACTCATCCATGCGTGCCTGGCCTAGTTTCTGAGTTGAGACGATATCGTTCTAAGTTTTCCTCCATTTGATCACCCCTTTAAACAAATCGTGACATTAAACTGATGGGTGTCGGGCTCTGCTCTTGCAAGCAATCCAGGAGTGACTTCCAGTCACCAACAAGTACATAAATTTTAATCTCTTTAAACTCCCCAGCTTCCATTATTGACGGTTGACAGTTGACACACTTGGTAATACAGATTCTAGAGGCATTTTATAACCTCCTTGCTATGATATCTGACCTTCTAGGATCATACACATGCACACTCAACTCTGGCATCTTTTCTCAGTCCTAGAGGTCGAGCAACTACTATGACAATTCCAACACTCATGTCCGCTGTACTCAATTTTCCACACTTGGGTGTGATGACATGACTCGTTTAAAAAGAAGAGAAGTGGCGATGTGGATAAAAGACACTGCAGGTAATTCAAAGGAGAAACCAGGACCAAGTAAGTATTAAAATGGTCGAGAATAATGGACTTCATAGGTACACACTGATCAATTATGTTTGTTGGTATATTTTGTCATATTCTCTCAATCACTAAACTATATCAACCTCGCTTGCAGGAACAAGTCCCAAAACTACCGAATAAAGCATGTTCAACGATCTCACCAATGAACCCGAAAGAAATTCTGAAGTAGGATCAACATAACAATATAGAATGCCAAGTTCCTCGAGGTCATCACCCCCAATAATTTCATTGATCTAAGTGATGTGGTCAAGATACATGCCGAACAAGATGCCCTATGGATCGAGGAGTTAGAAAAAATAATCGATGAGAAGCCAGGGAGAGTATGACAATTTGCAGAACATCTGATCAAAGCCTGAGTCATGCTACAACAATTGAACTACATCTTAGAAAAGTACTAGGTCCATGCAGCAGACATCAAGGGAATATACGCAGCCCCGATGGAACAACGCAGATTTCCATGGGCTTAAACTTGTGAAAAATTGTTTGTCAGCTGGACTGAATATGAAAGAAGTCACCCTTTCCAAGAAGTATCTCAGGTGGATTGTTAAAGAAACTGTTATATGATGATGACACATGGTGATTTTTATTTGGTTCAGATTGTATTTAGCCATTAATTTTGGTTGAACTTTAGATTATAAATAAGGACATCGACCAATTAGTCAGAGGTCGATGGTTGTTGTAAGAACTCTTTCTTTTTGGTTGTTAAAAATTATTTTGAGACTGCTATGAATTGAGAAGTCCTTCTGGACCAAAGACAAACTATTTTCATCAGATGCATGTTATTGGACTTGGAGAAGAACTACTTCCTATCCGGTGTTTCATGAATGATGCAGTAATGAGTAAGAGAAATTGATTATGTTGTCAAGTTATCTAGTGCAATGTTTTGATGTTCTTTGCTTTGACGATGAAGATAAATCGTTGTGTTATTATGTAATGCATGCTTATGTTAGATGAATTATTTTGATTTCCATTATCTTATTACATATGTGATTTCTTTCTGATAGATAGTTTCTCAGATAGTGATTAGATTCTCACATGGTTAATGTATTATCACTAGGCCTGTGGTATAGAGTAATTGTCTGCATGTTGAGAAACGAGTTATCCCAAGATTAACCTCTTCCTCGTAGTTAAAAATTAATCCTGTTGATTGTCAAGCTGGTTTATGCTGGATTTCGTCTCTCATATTAGCCCCACCCAAGAGAAACATACATAAGAAAATAGTCCCAACTGAAGGAAAACCCTTCGCAAAGAAACACAAAGCCCATCGATAAATCGGTCGGATCACAAGATTTGGAGAACCATTCCATTTTAAACACTATAGAGTCTAATTGGGCCTCAGTAGTGGGTTTGGTTCCTACTACTGATTCAATGGATTTAGGTCCCATCAACACTAATGTCTCCTGCCCAAACTCCATCTCCTCCTACTTCTCCTCCTGTTCACACTCCAATGGAAAGAGACCCAGAAACATAATGGATGCTATAGTAGCTTCCAGATATGCCCCTCTCATGTTACCTCAACCTCTAAATTCCTGTCCTGCTAGTGGATACCTTAAGCAGCTACCCAAGTTCACAGGCGAGGGAGATATAACTGTAGAAGATCACCTAACAACCTTCTATAGTTATGCTGACAACTATGTCATCGTAGATGAGGATGTGTGTATGAGGATATTTGTCCATAGCCTTGATGGAGAGGCTAGGAAATGGTTCAGGGCCCTCGCTCCTCGATCCATTGCTGGGATTGAGGCTTTAGATGATGTCTTCTTGAGACAATGGGGGGATAAAAAAGAATTCATGTATTATATCACAGAGTTCAGGTGCCTAAGGAGAAAAGAGGGAGAAAATATCTCTGATTTCTCCAAAAGATTCAACAAAATGTACAATAAGATCCCTGCTGAGATAAAGCTTATAGAAGCATCTGCTAGGATTACTTATGCTAATGAATTTGACCCTGATTTCTGCCTCCTATTAAGAGAACGAAGATTTTCTTCCTTGGTTCATATGAAAGATGCAGCCTTGGAAGTGGAATCCAACATTTTGGTAGTGAACATACTCAGGGATAAGGATGAGAGAGACAAAGGAAAGGGGAGGTTTGAAATTTGAACCTCTGGTTCCTCTACTACTCACCCTCAAATGGATGAAGTAACAAAGTTACTAAAATCACTTTTAGCTAGAATGGAGAGATTGGAGATGGAACGAAAGAAGACATACATAAATCCTCAAAATGATGATAACATAGGAAACTTTAGGAGGCCTAATAACCATCCTCTTCATATTTTCCAAAGGGAACAGAGGAACAAAGATAGAGATGATCAAAAAATCCAGACCCCTCTCCAAAACAACCTTGTTGCATATAATGATGGAGAGGAGGAAGACCTCGATCTAGAAATCCACTATCTTGGAGACACATCTTCTTTCCCTCACTTGACTCAATAAACATACAAGTGATCTCTCATGGGCAATCAATTAAATGAGATGAGTAAGGGGGACAAGGCCAACAGTTTCCCGAACAGATACAACCTCATGTCCAAAAAGAAAGAAGGAAAGCCTGATGTTCCTGATCAACCTACCATAGCAGAAAATCCTGCTAAAGATGTAGTAGACGACAACAAAGGTAAGAAAGTTCAAATCCCCTCTCCAATGATTAAAACTATGGTCCCAGAAGTGAAAGAAATTCCAAAGTCCACATCGCCTTTTAATTTTGAGTATGAAATTTAGAAAATTAGAATCATTGTACCCCTTTCAGAGTTGGTTAAGCATGAAGATTTCAAAATAATATTATCTAAATTGTTGTTGCATGAACCCTCAAATCATCCCACAGACTCACTCAATTTGCAAGATGAAAATCCAACAGTCATATTAGATCCGATGGTAGAAGATAGAGATGATTCACCCCCTCCCTTCTACACATCAGTGAACATACATGATAAGGTGTTTCATAATTTTCTGATGGATTCAGGGGCATCTCATAATCTCATTCCCAAAACTTTCATGGAAGAACTAGGATTGGAAATCACAAAAACATACCATGACTTGTATTCATTTGACTCTACGAAAGTGCAATGTCTTGGGGTCATCAAATACCTAGTTATGACCTTCTTTCAGCTGCCCATGAAACATTTGGTCATGGATATTGTGGTAGATGACGTTCTCCCCAATTTTTGCATTCTTTTGTCAAGATCTTGGATTAAAAGACTTGGGGAAACTCATCAAATGGACCTCACATACATTGATATTACTGTGTTTGGGGGGGAGCATAAAATACTTTACAGGGAAGCATAATTGTCTTATTGTTGTGGGGTATTCTACCCTACGGACTAGCAAGCTAGGGCTTTAAACTTGCATGCAGATCATGACCCTTATTAAGCTTACTTTTATCCTTCTACCCAAATCTAAAACCCCTTTTCTTAGGCAAACATGAGAAGAATCAACTAACCTTTTTATCGACGGTTGAAGTAGATCCTCCGTTGATATTTTATCCCCTTGCTGTTGCTCCTTCCAAAAAGATTTCCTGCAATCAAGACAAAACTACGCATGCATGCTATTGATATACTAGAGGGTTAGAGATTAAACACAAGTCAAATGACATAGGTAAGACTCATGTATTTGGGACGGGAAAAGTATCTTTTTCATTAATCTCAATATGAATCAACTTACAATGATTTTAGAGACCGACCCACTTGGATTCTCGATCCACGATCTGGGCTCCTCCTCTTCTTGTCCTCCATTTGCTTTGCTTGAATTCTCCTAAAGCTTGAGAAAGGCTAAAGGGTTGGGACCATGGACTTAGCAATTGTGAGAGTTTCTTTGCTATGATTTTTCCTCGAATAGTACCCCTACCCCTGCTTTTATAGGCTAGAAGGAGCTAGAGGTTTTAGGCAAACTCTAGAACCATGCATGCAGAGTTCAGTTAATGACAAAGCTCCTAGATCCCGTGGAACTCCTGATTTTGCTTTGTTAGGTAACGCGGGCTATAGTAGGCCAGCGAGTGTTCCAACGCGTGTAGTAGAAGGGTAGAAAGCGTTCCAACGTTCCCAGTGTTAGGTTAGGGTGCGAGTTACTTATTTTAAGTGGTTTTCAAGGTTTTATTGACATGGCTTTGGCAATGAAGGGAAAGTAGTAGGCCTGATGCCAAGTAAGAATGTATCGTGCAAATTAGGGTTATAGCGGATGACCCCCTAATGTGTGGTCGAGAAGAGCATCACGATGGCGGAAATACGATACCAATTCTTTACCAATCACATATCGATATCTTGAATGAGTAGGCCAAGGAATCGAGGAATCGGGTTAACCGTCACATAAAAAATATCAAATGTCTCCTTTGGCCGGGCATACCATACTTTCGGGATACATCCGAACCATGGCTACCAATCCAAATACACTGTAGATCCATGTCAAATAACTATAAACAGTAGTCGCTAACAATACATAGCGGAGCTACATCGAAATTCGAAAGATATACATAGAAAGTATCCATCTCTCAGAAGCTGATTCGGCCTGATGGCTGTACTTCGACTCGAGCAACAACTTCAAAGTCTTCTAAAACTTGGGTAGGAGTGTAATATGAGTGTACGACTACACTACCCAGAAGGATTTCGACGACTCGTCGGTTATGGACTTATTAATCTTGATGATCGGACTGAAGGCTTCAGTGATTCGAACAAGGACGCAGTTGGACGTTCAGGATGGTCAGGTATGCAGACAAAAGACTGTGCAGAGTGGCTGACTCAGGCTAAGTAACAAAATTCCCTTGGACAATGGCACGACAAGTGATAAGACTCAGGCAACATATCTGGTAATCGCCAAGTCTACGAAGCAGGAGGCAACACATAAACTCTCCATATATGTTTGGAAGAGTAACCAAACAGTGGAGGACGCAACTCTATATAGCGAACAGAAACTGCATAGGTAATACTACATCCCAAAGTCTGATGAATCAAACAAAATATGTTCTTTATCCAGGGTGACTCATAGTTAGCAATAAATGAAATACTTTTCCCATCCTCTTTTGGGGTATTTTTGATTTTTTGTTCTTTTTGTTGATTTGGAAAAGAATAAGGAATATTACGTTACAGTGGAGAATGAGCACAACAAACATACAAGCTCAAGGCACAAGGACAAGACTGATGTTCTAGGAAATAATACTCGGGAAAAATCCTCCAGTGGCAAGGTGTTAAGACGCAAAGCAAACTGTTACTAGGTTGATGGGTAAAGGATGCAGATGCGGTTGATAGAAAACGCAATGGTAACGTCCTTCGATGTAAGTTTAACAAGCACAGAAGGAAGCTCAGTGATTTTTCATTTTAGAAGTCTGAAAAAACATAAAGGAAACTCCATTGGGGTACCTTTTTCGTCAACAGTCCTAGTCGGTTCGAAAAAGGGAGTAACTAGCACTGACTAGACGTCAATTTAAAACCATTTTAACAAATTGTGACAAAGGACAAGATCACTCAACTATTTTTCAATTTTAAAGGAGTCTGAAAAAGCAACTATGGACTCCGTCGGGAGTGTTCTTCTGGACCGTTTTAATGAGTGTGAAAGAATAAGGTCACTCGACAATCTTTTCAATTTTAGGGAGTCTGAAAGGAGCTTAACTATGGACTCCGGGGGTTTCTTTTTCGTAGATTTAGTCCTCAGGCCCGAAAAGGAATAAAATTATACCTGAGATACTATTAAAAGAATCGAAATTCGATAGAGTGTTCCTTTTTTCGTACAGTTGACCGCCCGGACCGAAAAGGGGTAAACTACCGCCGGACAGACGTGACTTCAAATTTCAGTTAAACAGGCGTGAAGAGGGTCACAAGATCGCTCGACAATCTTCATGTTTAAAGGGTCTGAAAGGAGGCTTAAAAGGAGACCTGTTATGTTTTGGGAGTCCGAAGGGTAAGGAAAAGAGTGAAAAAGACCCATGAAATGAGGCTCAAACTCATATTCAGGAAAGACTAAATGGACTCCCCAGGCTACTATGTTGTCAAAATGGCATGGACACCATAGTACAACCAGGGAACTACCTAGGGCATCCATGTTTTAGTAGATCCTGCACTCAGTTGCAACACTTCTAGAGAAAAAATGACGGTTCTGTGTCATAATCCGGATTGGGTCGATCCTATATTGTAAAAGGCAACGAGATGCAACACTGGGGAGAAAATCCTACCCTATATGCATGATTGACTTTTTGAATTTTTTTTATGGACCGATCCTTATGTGTATTTTTTTTACGACTCAATGAAAAAGTGTCCCAATACTGATCAAATCCCTTCCATATAACTTTGGAACCACCCAAAATGGTTTTGGTATAAAGCTGATAAAAGAGGGGCCAAAAGGGTGACAAAAGAGGCCAAAAGTCTATAAATAGAAATTTGTGACTCATTATCACCATTGTTGATTTGGAAATTGACACTAGAGAAAAAAACCCCCTTTACTCTGAGATCGTGATTAAGGCTTCTGATGGATAAACATACTTTCAGGACCAAATAAAAGTACAAACTCTCCCTCATCTTGCATTTCAATACTTATTTTGTTGTTTTAGAGTGTGTTAGGGGGGTGGTAAGCCCTCTAAAGGGAGTCGACCTAATAACCCGTAATTTGTCGGTTGACGTAATTTCACAACTTCGAGTAAAAATGAGTCACGGTACCCGCGATTGTCGCCTCGGCGATACGCAGATTTACCATACCTTGAAAATTGTTTTGCAAGATCTAATCTCTCCTTTTGACTTGTGATTTTGCAGGATGTATGTACACTAGAGAGAAAGAGAGCATGAGCTGCCCGGTGGGGAGCAGCCAGCTGAATCCAAATGTATGATGGCCATCACGACCTGAGTGTGGCCTGCGTGAGATTTTCTTATGTCCGTTTATCGTGCACAACCAAAATTTGTTGAATGCTACTGTGGTTGAGCTATTGGCATCCACGATCTTTGAGGCTTTATGATTGAGGAAATCCTTGGTGCGCCCTGCAGGACATCTATTTTTGTGAGCCTCTCGGAGAAGCAGATTAACTTGGGCGTTTCTGCCCGGGGCGAGAAAGATCTGAAGTTGATAGCCAGTATTGCATGGTTTGGGACCAACTAGGGGACTTCACGGATGCTGGAGTTGGCTGATGTCACCATTATACTCCTGGTCATCTTATAAGCTCATTGGGTAGATTACGGATCTTGACCGTACGCGCCAGTTCGCGGCGCATAAGAATGTTGTCGCGATTCGGTCGTAGTACACAAGTCTATGGCGGAGTACCGGTGCTCGAGGTATGAAGAGGCAATTGACCGGTCAGATCAGGACCTGCAGGAACTTGGGTTTAGAGACTATCTTGTATTCATTTTCTTCGAAGAGTTTATGCTTGAGTCCTCGGTTGTGATTCGAGGACACTGGGCTTTCCCGCAGTATCAGATGGGCAGCATTAACGCCACACGGCAAAGTGCGTGGAAGGACAATGCAGAGCCTTCAGCAGCGACTTCTTTTCTTGGTTGTCCGTAGATCCCTTCATAGAGGATATCCATATCGCGAGGATCGACTTCTCGAGAATCAGTGATACCGGTGCCTCTGGTAGAGGCGAGGAAGATAGATTAAGTCTCTGCTGTACTATTTTTGTTTGCATATGTAATTTTAATGTAGCACCAGATATATATCATGTTTTGGATAGCGGAGTTTTGATGGGTGTACTTTTGTTTTGCGTGTAGATGTGGGACACATGTGACTACCGCCGATTTTACATGGAGCAGTAAGCCGCAGCCAAACCCGCTGATGCCGTATTTGGGGCTAGCAGTGTGAGGAACCTACTAGCGGGGCCGAGGGTTCTTAGAGGTTGACGGAACTTCCTTCGCTCCTCGCCCACCCGGTACCTATGGCGAGATGAAGGACTTGCCACCCTCTATGAAGGAGAATCATGTTGTGGGGCACCTGGGGACATGGAGTCCCGTTGTTTAGGCATTTGCTTGGGGCCGTTCATGATTATAACAGGGCCCATAGGCCTGAACAGACTATAAGCACATGTGCCATGAGCACCTTATTGTATATATATTTTTTTTTTTTTTTTTTTTTTTTTTTTTTTTTTTTTTTTTTTTTTTTTGAGGCGTTTGCGCCCATTTATGTACTCTGAGTATGTTATCATGTTTATATATGATTTTTATTTCTTTTATGTCTTTATGGATTATGTGTACAAAATGTATTTACATGTGTTTGATCATGATCTTTTTTATATGTGGGCAAGATGCCAGTCTAAAATGTGATTAGCTAGAGTATCACGTGATTTGATTTGAACTTCTAGGAACATGAAAATATGTAATATAATCAAAGTTGCGTTCCAAGGGCATTACCCTAAGGAATCTTCGATTGTAGAGTAGGATCGTGCACGGTATAATTACTGTTTAAAATTTGCGACCTAGCAGTTGGCGTCTAGATAGACCAAAGGCGAGAGATACTCAATGACAAAGAATCGTGACAACTCAATAGCTGCGCTATACTCGACAACATTGTTTGTGGTGTCACTAAGCATATACCTCTGGAAGAAAACAATACGACTACTGTGAATTAAAGATTACCCAGGCGAGGCAAGCCTTCAGCGTGTCTAATGGAACTTAACGCGAATCCACATACCCAATGAATACGCCGGACTCCTTGACATCGCCATGAGTAAGGAAGATGTAATTAATAACACATCCATGACCGTTTTAAAAGAGCAAAGTAATAGTGCACAAGACTATACATATGTTACAAAAAAGTTGCCCACAGTGACCCTATGAGTAAAGTAATTCTTGAAGTAGAGCCCATTTTTAGGCTCAGCCAAAGCATTCCCTTCAAATCGACTATTGGAATGATAAAAGCGCCCTTTTAACACCTCCTTAACAATGAAGGGTCCGGGAACCACATGGGTTTAAACTTTCCTGCCCCGAGGGGATCCTTATCTTAGTCATAAACGGGACAAGATACAGAGAAAATATGAGGACGAGCGGACCTATCATATTGAAACTTAACCTTATGTTTATAAGCCTCGTTGTCGGTGCAGCATCATGATGTTGTTCATCAAGTTGATCTAGGTGTACTAACCGTTCTTCAAGTGGAGAATTAATAAGCGGCAATAGCTAAATAAGCATAAATTTAGAGATGGAATTTGACATTGATGGGAAAGACTGCCTCCAACACACAAACGAGTTGAAAAGGTGAGAAAAAAGTGGCAGTCTTTACAGATGTTAGGTAGTCCCATAATGTCGAGTACAACATCAAACTCCAATTTGACTTGGTTGAGTTTATGGTTTGTTGTAGCATTGTTTTAAGCATTTGTTAACAACTTCCACTTGCCCATGGCTTGGGGATAGTAAGATGTGAGTGTTCTTGCCATAACCCAAGCTTTGAAATGCTTCGGACATCATTTGGTTCTTAAAGTATTTTCACCAATAATTGATGACAATCTCTCTTGGGACTCCGAAACGTGCTATAATTTGATTAAATAATAAGAGAGAGTTGCGATCTCTCTCCATCATCTTTAAACATAGGCATAGCTTCGACCCAATTAGTAAAGTAGTGTACTGCTATGATGATATAGTGATACTTATGGCGATGGGGGTTGCAAGTAGTGTAATCAATCCCCACTTGGTGAAGGGACAGACAATTGTCTTGAGGAAGCATAGGAGTTGGATGTGCCTCTCATCTTCCGTGAGAAGATTTAGCCCGCGGATCAGCGCTTTTGACCACTTCGATACAATCTTTTATAAGCGTGGGCCAAAAGTAAGCTGCTCGTAAAAAATTTTGGGCCGTTTCCAACCCGGATAAGTGGCCATACAAATACAGGTATGACAATCATTGAGCACTATGATGGTCTCCTCATGAATGGTTTCGGCCTTAAGATGCAATCTACACCTCCCCGATACAAAGTATCATTAAGTATAAGATAGTTCTTGGCCTGATGGTATACTCGTCGGCAGCTCATCACGAGAAGAAGAATTGGGGCACTTCAAAGTCACGGAGATAGATCGACATATCTTTGTACCGGGGATCGAGACGGTTCAATCAAAACATATATCGCGGAGCTGATTCCTCAAGCACAAGCGTCACGGCTCAGCTGGGAGTTACGGAAATAGGATTCTGCAGACGGTGACTTTGGACTTCGCTGAAATGAGGTCTAAGTAAAAATCTTGGAGGATGACCATCCATCTACTGATTTTTTCCACCAATAACTACGTCGATATCCAGCATATGCTTGAAATGGATTCATGGCGATAGCGGCTGGTGGTCTGAAATAGAACATGGTAAGCCGGAACCGTTGGACAGCATGTACGGATGCCAGCATAAGTTTTGAGATGGGTTTAATTAAGTTCCGGTCCTCTGAGGCCTCGGCACGAGGTAATAGATCGCGTATTGATGAATCATGTTTTTGAACTAAAACCATGCCTATGGTTGACTCTGCTGACAGTTAGATATAATAGAAATCAACTTGTTATAATTCGGTGGCGTAGCGGAGAGTCGCGGTTATAAGAGCGATGTTTCAATGTGAAAAGAGCATTATGCGACCGTCGGAAGAAAAGAGCGTCTTTCTTCAATAAGCGCATGAAGCCCTTGGTGATTCGGCATAGTTGGCGATGAAGCGTCGTAGAAGTTCGCCTTACCTTGAATTGAAGTTGTAAGATTGTCGTGGGGGGCATACGGACTATTGCACTCCATGTAAGAGGATCAACCATGATCCACATTGTTGAAACAATGAAACCTAAAAATGGCTGGCGGTGATGCAAAGCTGCACTTGTTGGGATTTAAAGTCGAAGTAGCAATAAGCGTTAGAAGATTAGTCGGAGGTGCATTGGATGATCCTTTCTCTTGTGGAAGCGTGATGCTAAGTCATCTAGAAAAGCCCTGGAGAATATGTTGAGTCATGAAGCATAAAAGACATGGCCATTTGGAAGGTAATCCCGGCGTTCTTGAGACCAAAAGGCATTTTTAGATAAGCGAATGTACTTGTGGAAAAATGATTTCCGTTTTGTGTTGGTCCTCCGGTTTAATTTGGATTTGGTTCCTTAACGCGAAACCATCCATGGATGAAAAGGCTTCACAATCGGTGCACTCATCAATGATCACGATGAATGGGGTTGGATAGTTATCTTTTGGACTGCGCCTTGTTCAAATGGTCAGTCTGAGACCGCGAATCGTGCCTTGTTTTTATCGTCTGGCATGGGATTTGACACCCCGTGAGTCAAGTGAATACCGTTATATAGACCTTGGCTTTAAGAAATTTCTCTACCTCATCCTTGATGGCTTCTGCTTTCCTAGGCGGATTAGCGGGCCCGAAGTTTCTATCGAACATGCTTAGCATCGGGATATCTTAGTGATCTCATGTTCAACAATTTTTGGATCGATGCCTGGCACTTCTTCATAAGACTAGGCGAAAACATTGTAGAATTCTTTAAAAGATCCGTGTAAATCCCGGAATCTCTTGAGAGGAAGCAATCCGGCTCCGATGAAGACTGTATTATCCCACGGCAATTTGGGGTTTGGAGATATTGATAGGTATCGTGGCAGCGATAGTCACCATCTTTCCCTCAACATAAATATCCTAAGTAGCCAAGAGGTTAATAGGACAAAGTACGTCTCTTTTGTCATAGTGATAGTGAATTCTCCTTCCTCGATTGAGGTGTAGTCCGGGAGGAAGTATGATCTATGATGAAGAATTTCCCGGAGTTGTATGGACCAGTCATTGCTTTGATTATGGCCTCGGAAGAAGGCTAAGTCTAACGAATTGGTGTTAACAAGAGAATCCTGAGCACAGATAGGCTAAAAGAGTGGATCAACTCTGGTCGCGAGTCGGTCGGGAGTAAAAGTTTGTTGAACCAAAGAGTATGATACTTTCTTGATGACCAACAAGGGCATAGACATTCCTGCATGCCCTGTCGCATCCATTGTGACTAATGGGAAGGAAGAGTCCATAGATCACAAAAGTAAGTAGATGCTTGAGCAGCCGAAACATGGAAAATCCTCATCCTTGGCGGTGAGTCGATATAAACTTGACATGTCGCCTTGAGGAGGTGGGTGTCGAAGGTACACATCAAGGATGGACACAAACCAGCTCCTACGTTGACGACATCGGCTTTAGGATTATCTACTAAAGTAACCGTGGATGCCCCAAAGGCTAGATCGGTCGAGAGAAGGACAAGTGATCAATAGTCACTATCCAGCCTTCGTGCGAAAATAATAAGACTCAAAAGCTGTGACCAAAACTTTGCATTGCATAAGTCCAACTATGACCCAACAATAGATTATAATCGATGGGAGCATCAACTACCTCTAATTCTTTACGGTCTTCCCCTAAGCTGCGGGGAAAGAAAGGATGGTATAATGCCAGTGGAAAGAGCAGCCCATGTCGGCCTTGATGAGGAGGGTAGGTGACGGAGACAAACCGGGTTGACCAATGGCTTTCCAACAAGCTAGAGACAATACACAGGTAGAAGCTCCCTCTACCAGGTGGAAGATATTCGGTGTAAAATTTTTCATGGGATGACCGCTACTATTTGGCAGCGGCATTGAGGTAAAGGCAAGCGAGGTTTGAATTAGTCGTAATCGCAACATGATGGTTCCTGAGTTACTCAGTCTCGGTAGAGCCTAAGCGATCAACAAGAGCTTTCAGTAGGAACGCTTTGGAGGACCTCCAAAGCGGACATAGCACAAAGGGAGTTTGTGACAAATTTTCCACCATAGAGTAGTTAGTTAAAATTGCCCGTTTTGGATTATGAGGAAGCTCATTTAGCGCACCTTTGGGATGCATCGTGTTCTTAGCGTCTTCGATCTATAAGGAAGAGATGGGATCTCGGCTTCTTTGCCCTTCTTAGAAGTTCCTGGTTTACTATAATCATGTGATCTAGTCAATATATAGCCATCACATTTCATCACATACACATTAGTGGATGAAGGATTACTCAAAGACAAAGGGGGTCCCTGACTACCCCCAACCACACTCCTGGATGTAGAAGTATGAGCCATATTTTTACCTTGTGGAAAAGGTTTTTTCAACACAGCAGGTTGTTTTTGTGCCAATAGCTTCTGAGCCTCTACAAGTCGAGGGCATAGGTCGTTAGGTGGTCTTCGCACAAAGGTTGCATGGATACCTCGCCTCTTTTCGGTGGTGCCCTCACCAACGTTTTCATTTGGTTTTTTATCTGTACTCTTCTTGCGTGTTTTTCTTCCCGCCGGGATCTTGGTTAACTGGAGTTTAGTTGTTTTGTATGGAGTGTACTTCGGCGGCAGTAGGAGGAATGACCAAAGCTGATGAGTCGGCTGGCCGGGTGTTGTATAGATAAGCTGTTGCAATTGTTTTTGTCAGTGCTCCAGCGAACAGTTGTGCCGAACCAACTATACCATCGGCATGTGGTCAGACTCTGCAATGCGGACTCTGTCGGAGATGTCGATGGTAGTGCATCGGCGGAATAATTGTACAATAGACCATCACGAGATAGATAAGCTCAAACTATTGAGCTCGCATAATGGCATCTTCTTTAGAGAAGACCCACGAAGGTGCGGCGTCTTTGGATAACTGCGGAACTAAGACTTAGGAACCACTCCAACAGCGGGAATCGTTAGGCGAGTACCTTGATAAAGACTCTTCGTATGCATCACTCCTGAATATGATCGAGATGGTCAGCGGCGTCTTTCGAAATTGGCTAGCAACTGTGGCGACATGTCATTATCTCCACAGTGGCGGAAATGGTTGGAAATTCATAGCGGTTGCCAAAGGGAATATGAAGTGAGCGATCAAGATCATGTACTGTTCCGTCTCCCAATAAAGGTGCGTTGAAACAAATAGCAACTGAGCCGAAGGTCATCTTTGATGAGTTAGATGAACACCATAGGTGGAAAGTGGTCACGTGATCACCTGGATCTCGTGGAAAGCGGCCGCAAACTTTGGGATGTACGAAGGCAGCTTCATCGGCATAGGAGGCCAATGTGGATCGTAGATAGGATCATTCAACAACCGTGTTAAATCCAGCAAAGTGTAACGTTACCAAAAAAGGTAGTTTAGGTTGCTGTTGATAGCTAGGATAAAGGGTCCTGGAGTTCACTGTAGGTTGCTAGGAAAAGGTTGGTTGTTGGCCTGGATTCTGGTAGAAACCAGAATCCGGGTCAGCAGCCGAACTTTTCCTGGAGTTTGACTGGAACCATTTTGCCAGGAAAAGTTTGGTTGATTCCCCATAAAGGACTTAGGATGTTGGGAATTCATCGTATTTGATGGACTTTTGGAAGGATTCCCCATGCCGGTCCTGTTGGGATAGGCATAGAAGTTTGTCTGGGGTTCCAATGGCTATGGAAAGAGTTACTCTAGAACGACATTCCAGAGGAAAGAACAGATCCTTGTCCTGAGTTCCAAGGTCACGGTACATATAATACCTCCAGCGCAGGAATAGTACCCTGTGTCATGTAACTATCCAAAATGGGTGTACCCCTAGTGGGAAAAGTGGATGTGAAAGCGTTACCAAACGTCCCGTTCCCAAACAAACGTCGATGAACTTACAAACAGAGTTTGCGCAGGTGTTCCTTGACTCTCAGTTAGGAAGTGGACTCGCGTGTGCAGGCTGCCCAACGGACTGCTGGTAATCCTCAGCAGAAGGGACGAAGGAGGGATATGACCCTCAACGTAAGGAAAAACATTGAAAGGACTGGGAATGCCCCCATATTGACCTTGCAGAGGAGCGTTAGAGCTCCCTGCTGCAACCAAAGTCTGTAACGGAAAGTAGGTGCTGGGACTTGTTCCTGAACTAGGCCTACCGTATGAAAATGGAGGGCCCGTCACACTAGGTGTGTAAGGAGGTGTAACTGCCGTGATAGATGGGGTCGGTCCAATTTGCGACGTAGTTGCGGCCGACATGTGGCCCAGACCGTTGACAAAAGGCAAGTTAGGAGAAGCTATATGGTGGCAACAGTGATAGGGATGGAGGTGCCGTTTGTTCACCAACTTTAGGTTAAGGAGATGATAGGCATTCATAAGGTGGGTGCTGTCAATGTCTGGCCAAGTATCAGCGTTTAAGGTTTCAAATCGATCCAGATTGACGGTTGATCCCTCGGGGTGTTCGGGCTCAAAGGCCCCAGTTGCTTCGAAAGATAGCCAGTGGTCTAAGCTTCCACACCTCAATGGTAGGCGGTGGCTCAATTATAACCGGCGGTAGGCTAAACCTTCGTGACCGGCAGAGCCTAAATCCTCCACTGTGTGAAGAAGATTTACGACACGCTAAGGTATTCTACATGAACAAATAGTAACACGCACTAAAAGCCCCTAGAGATAAATCAAGCAGAACTAAACTGGTTGGAAGAACAGTTACAACAACCAACACTAGAGAAACTAACCGGTGCAAGTGAAACTTGAATGCGGAAAACATCCGGGTATGCTCTGGCTTGTGGTCCGATGTCCATCCTAGGTACACGGTATACCCCCGTAGTCACCTGTGTATGTCCTAAGAAAAGATAGGCCTATGTTTCAGCACGTGAACAGCTATCAGGCGGGTACAGTCAGCAGTCGGGTAGACCTGACCAGGCAGGGTAATGAAGCTAAAACCTGTAGGGTATCGAGAGAAAATGGTCCGGAAGACCACTAAGGACCTCGAATGGATTCGAGACCCATGAAGCTCATGGAAAATGCAAACGACGGAATCCCTAACGGTCCTCTATATGTGTTCTCCACAATGCTCAGGGTCCAGCTTTGGAGGGTTATCTCCACTACCTTTCCTTACACAACCTTGTGTTTAGCCCTGTGTTAGAGAGGGGTCTAGACCTTTCCGTAACTGGTTTCTACACTCCCTAATTATTGAACTCAATGTTTGGTTTTGGATGTGCCGGAGAATTTACTCTCCAACCTATTCCAAGGCCCTATTCTGAGCTAATGTATGCACCCTATAAACAGGAACTCCCTAATTGACAGACTCCAATGTTTGGTTTGGGTGGCCTTGGAGAATTTACTCTCCAACCTATTCCAAGGCCCTATTCCTGAGCTAGTGTATGCACCCTACAAACAGAAAAGTCTACTTGATTTTATTTAGCGTTGCTTTCAATGGGATTTTTTAAGTCTCAAGGTGCGAAAGTGAAACTAATGGTGTGTAAAAAGACTCAAAGCAAAATGAACAAAAATGCTTGGGAACAAACTTTTACGAAAAATGCAAAACCAACAATTTTTGAGTAAAAAAGACTTCTTTTCTTTTCAAATTTACTAAGATTTCATGCAGTAAATAAGAAGAACTTTTGCTCAGATCTGAGAGCTACTTATACTTGAAATGCACTACAAGAAATTATGCAAAAAGACTTCTTTCCTAGCTACTGATGCAACAACACAATCTTCAAATCAAGAAGAAAATGAAACAATAAATTGTTTTTTTTTTTTTTTCATTGTAAAATAACACAACAAGGAAAAATGATGACAAGAACAAAACCAAGAGAATAAAAAGAAAACT